>VZUI01029526.1:0-77779 GCA_013401135.1 Cettia cetti | reverse complement strand
GGCAGACTCTCTCAGGACCGCAGCCAGTCGAGCAAACCGAGACTCCTTCCCACAGCAGCAGCAGCAGGCAGGCAGGCCAAAGCCAGGAGCCCGAGAGCAACTGCCCCCCACCCCTTCCTTTCCTGCCTTGGACAAGCACCCATAAGCACCCAGCAATTAGTTCCCTTGGCAACCCAATGGGGAAAAATTCCACAAACAAAAAAAACCCCGAAAAAACAAATTCAACCCCCAACAAAGCATCACTCACCATCATTGTCCAAGGGGAATAATTACCCCCTTTCTATTCACTTAGGGAGGACAGTGGAAGACAGCAATGTCTTCCACCTACCAACTACTCAAATCCTTCAAATATTTGGAGAACTTCCAGAAGAGGAAAAGTAAAACAGCAACATCAACATGGAAAGGTCTCCCACACAGCACCCCAGCCAGCTTCTCCCCTAACACACAGGGAATGTGGGCACTGCCAACAGCTCTCTCCATACCGCAGCGAGGTGTTTCCTATGTGCTCTTCCCTTAGTGACCAGGAAGCATTTGTTTTCTCCTCCTCAGAGCAATGAAGACAGTGCTCTCAATTATTTGACAAGGGAAAGCTTAACCCCACCAAGAATGTCCTAGTCACACACTGGGGAGAAAAAAACAAATGTTACTGTAAGTATCGCGGGCCACATCAAGCCTGGAGCAGCTTGGTTTGACCCTGCTGTGCATAGGATGCTGGACAAGAGAACTCCTGAGGCATCCTCCTGCCTGAACTACCCTGTGATCCTATGAAAGAGCAGTGGAAAGTCTTTCTACTAAGACTAGCTTCCACCACACAAAGGAGGAGCACTGGAGTCTAAGGAAACAGCATTACCTCTTGTTGCTGGACATGCTTCCTTTACTGAGTAGGAGATGGGTTTCAAATCACCTCCCCATCCAAACCTATGCTTTCACATAACAGAATGTGGGACAACTTAAGTGCCAAAACCCCATCCTGACCCTCCAGTCCTTTTCTAAAAGGCAGCCACAAAACTCTCAGCTCCTTGAAAAACAGCCTTACCAAAACTAACAAGGCCCTCAGATCATATCTCATTAGGATGCTGATAGGTTTTAGAAAACCTCACTGGGTAGTGAAATTCAAAGCACATCACCCAAGCTTTTCTAGTTTGTTATTAGGCTCAGCTCCAACCATTGGAAGTCTGATGATGAAACTTCCTGTGCAACTAACTTCTTTCTTTAGTGATTACAGTGTCACTCAGAAGCTGAACAGCACATCCTCTTCTAGTCATACTCCATCTTCCCTGTAAAAAGAGAGACTTGAGATTTTTGACTCAAGCATTGCATTTACAGCAACACAGTTATTAAGCATTGATGGGCAGCATCTGTAGAGCTCAAGCACGCAACTGAAAGCAATAGGCACAAAATGACACACAAGAGGTTCCCATTGAACATAAGGAAAAGCTTTTTTGCTGTGACCCTGACTGGGCACTGGCACAGGTTACCAAGAGATGCTGTGGAGTCTCACTCCTCCGAGATAAACAAAAGCCATCTGGACATGGTCCTGGGCAAACAACTCTAGGTCATCCTGCTTGAGCATGGGGCTGGATCATATGACCTCCAGAGATTCCTTCTCACCTCAAACCCCCTGTGATTCTGGGAAGGAAAAGTTTAAAACATCCAGCATTAAGCTGCTGCAATTCATACCCCTCTCCCAACTTCCTTGGAGGCCTCCTCTTCATTCGTGCAAAGTCACATCACCTCACAACCAGGGCAGGCTCAGGGGACTTGTGAGGACATTTAGAGGTGGGAGCTCAGCCAAGGCGCAAGTAAGTTCCTCAGCTGTCAGACCTTGTCGCTCCAGTGCTTTTCGCTTCATGGCAGTTTTACATTTCAGAGCACTTTGTTCCAAATTTGTCAAGGACCGAGACTCTGAGCCTCCAGCAGTCAGCACAGTTGCACATGAACAGAGATTTTGCTGTACATCTACTTTTACCACACTACCACTTGATAACTGAGAGAGAAACCTCTTTCTTTCTAACTCGAACTTCTTTATCTCCTCTCTCTCCTCATACAGCTAAATTTTAATTAAAACAAGCTCTTATGACTGCCCCGTTTGTCCACTGGAGGTCAGTCTCTTGCTACAGAAAAGACTGTCCCTCTTACCTGGTGGGTCTGCAGGGGGGCAGAAATCTCACAGCAGCACCTCATTTTCCTGTCACAGGATTTTAAGGCTTCTGGTACAAGATGAGGACAAAAGCCTAGTGCAGTCCATAATGGGAGGTTGCTCCTGGCATATCCTTTTCCAGTCAAAGTGACACAAAGAATTGCAGGAAGCTCAAATGTAATGTTTTCCCAGTTACTGAGTCGGTTCGATCCAAAAGCTGCAAGTGCCCTCCTGCAGCTCTCCCGCCACCACTGCAGTGTTGCAGCAGCCAAATACCAGACTCCTCTCTTGGGTAAAAAATCATCTCGTTGGGCAGGGAAATTGTAACTGATGAACGAGCATTTTGAAACATTTTCCCGCTTTCTGCATTATCTGGCTTTGTATGTAAATCAAATGCTAAAGTGTAATTACCAGCCAATAGATTTTTACTATCTAGTTAATCCTACTTGGTTCGTGTGCCAGGATGAGCTCCAGAGAAGGCGGCTGTTTCGGCTGCTGCTCAGGCTGCGTAGGAGAGGTGCTGCACCACGCTGCTTTCAGCAACACCCGCTCATTAGCAAGGCTTTCCTCAGCTACTGCCAACACTTTGCCAGACATTCAGCACTAAGATTACGGGTGTTTGCCTCTCCCAGGCTGAGCAACAGATGATGCTGGAGGATGGCAACAGCAGCAACCAGGAGTGAGGGAGTGTGGCAAGGAAGGGTGAACAGCGAGGAGAACGGGGCCATTTGGCAGCCACATACAACACAGGCATTGGAGTCCATACCAGTACGTTTGTTTGGATCAGAAGCACTTTGGAAGCAGTTTGTGCACTCCATCTCTCCATGCTGTAATTCCCACCATGGAGCAGCACATGAATTCGATTCCTGCCAGATGCAGGTAGGCAGGAGACCTGCTCTCACTACAGCTCCAGGCATTCAGCTTGCACGAAGAACTGAAGCCCAGCACCTGCTGTGCCCTGATCTACAGACTGGCTCCCTTTGAGCCCCACTTCTGAGTCACCTGGACATGATCTCACCAGCCAGCTGACATCAGGGCTGTCTAGGCTGCAGTTTCAGGCATTAAGACTGATGAGATGAGACAGTCTCCACGCTGTGGATCTCAAAACCTTGAACCTTCAAGTTCTACGTTATTTCCTTTAACTACCATGCTAAGAAACTAACGGTGCCTCCTGTATCTTCTGTTCTGTCCTGACAAGATCACTGATGTCCTCAGAGAGAAATGTTCTTTTCATCCCACTACCTGTCCATATCATTCCATATATGCTCCCTAAGGCAACAAATTTTTCGGCATACTTTCTACAGCACTGATGCCCCTGTTAGCATTCAAGCAGTTGGGTGAGAATAAATGGCTACAGCCCAAACCCAGAGAGAAGCAATACATGCAGCAGGCTGGTAATTGCAGCAATTGTGCAAAGCTCACATCTGGAAGTCCTGAAACAGAGCAGCACTTCAGAGGTGTGCTTTATCCACACATTCTTTTTATATATCCTACCACCCTGAGTATAGTATGTTTTGCATTCCAAGCAGAACACATTACCAGTTCACTAAACTCCTTTAGCAATTCTTGTATTCATGAATTTTAAAAGAGACCTATTTACTATTTAAAATGTCAGCTTAAGTCTATTTATCCTAATCAGGTATCGAGGCCAGCAGCGCCGCCAGTGCCATTTGTACCCTCATGTCTCATCTGATCAGTGAAGAAAATAAAAGCTGAAGCAGGCAGATGGCTGAATCAAAGAGAAAGGTCATTGCATACTGCAGCTGATAAGGTGAAGAGAATAACATAGGGAAGGTGATCTTCAGGGAAAAGGTTAAAACGTAGCCTCACCATTTGGAGGCTTCTGTATGGAGATAAAACAAAGAGAAGTATCATCAATTTCACCGAAGCACTTTCCCCCTATTGTTTAGAACAGAAAAAAAGCCCGGGACTGTTCTCTTCTTCCCCATCTCTGTTGTAAAAAATCTTTATTTTCTATCTCCCATTTAAGAGACATAAGAATGTCACAGATCTGTGCTGTTATTCTCCCCATGTAAGTGAGGCATCCATACCTAAATGCTTCTAATTGGCTAAAACAGTAAATAGCAACAATGTTATAGACAACTCCCACATCGCCTCTCAAATAATTCTAGCTGTTGGCAGCTGCCTCACCATTTGGTATATTTTAACTAGGTTTGAAAATCCCTAAAGTAAGGATTTATTATCTCTTTCAGCAAAGTATGAAGTAAATCTATCATATAAATTATTCACATAAATTCTAGAAACATAGCAAATAATATAGGACAGGAGGGGCACACAGGAGAGGGATGGAGCATCCTTTACTTAAAAGCCTGTGGTAGACCTAAATTCAGTTTTCTAAGCAGACCATGTCAACTTATAAAGATGGCTCTTAAAAAACTTTAAAAGTTGGGTTGTCATGATGGGCACTGGGAGTTTCGAAGAGAGTACAGGGGATGATCAAAAATGGGATACTCTCCCAGGTAAGCACTTGGCTGATGGCAGTTGGTTGGGTACAAGGCAGCAGTCTTGTTTATCTTTCTTAAAACCTTTGTGAAGTGTCACAGTAGTGCTTTGCATCACTTATGGAGAAGCAGTGACTGGTACTGGGAGAAGCAGTGAGCCAGTAGGATTGAGGTATTTTAAAGTAAACCTCAAATGCCCCAAGAAACTGCAGATGTTTATAACTAATCAAGATCACATTGCAGCACAGCACTGCATACATTATACATCTTAACAGACATGACAGTCAGATTAAATATTCTGATGAACATGTACAAAAGTCCTTCACTGCAATACAAAAACTCTACCACCTGCTGTAAGCAAAACTACTAAACCTTTGTTACAGCAAAGTGTGCCATACATCCTTGAAAGCATTACTTAGGTTGTCATTCTGGGCATATGAAGCAAACAAAAATCCTTCCTCAAAGACAGAAATAACGATTACAACATAATGGCAACCATAAGCAGTGTACTCAGCTGTGTGAAGGCAACCTAGGAAGTTTTACAAGCATCCTAAATTTGGAAGGAAACACAGAACAGAAAACCAAACCACTGCTGGTATAGCTGAAAACACCCCAAAACCAGACCAGAGAAAATGAATACAAACAAATGTGAAAGAGTGTCTCAAGTGAGGCTAAGGTCAGGCCTCACATGGTTGGGATAAGCAGCAACTTTAGAAAGGCTTAGCTTAGTGATGAAGTGTACTCTATGATAAACAATCCTACTACCAACATCCTCCTCTGTGGAGAGGAAAAAACTTTGTGAAGCAGCACCCCTTTTAACACCCACGGGTAGCAGCACACTCACAGAACCAAGACCTACTCAAGGGAAAGACACCATGGCCAGCCAACCAAACCATAGGTCTGAAACAGGGAAGGGGAATATCCTTGGCTGGTGATGTGCAAACCATCTACTGAAAACCAGGAGGACGAGACTCATGAGAGGATGAGGCAGAGGGACAGACAGCAGGTGATAGCCCATGCTGGGCTGTGGAGTTCAGGAGAGCAAGGGCACTGCCACCAGGGCTGGTGACAGCATCCAGTTTGTGAACAGTGACAGGCAGAGGGCACGGGCCATTCAGAAAGCAGAGGAGACTGATAAGGGACTAGAAAGCTAAACTCACTAGTGAAATCAAACATTAACAGCAGGATGACTCAGGAAAACCTGACTAAAAAATTCATCAGCACTGGCAGATACCAAGAGAGCACCTGATTTCCAGGAACAGAGGAAAGAGATGAGCTCTGCCATCCCCCTTAGTGTAGTTGGCAGGACTTCTGTTTAGAGGTGCTGCACCAGACAGAGAGGCTGGCCAGTATTAACTGGAATTAGGGTAACCCAGGCAGATTCCCAGGCCTCTCCTCCCTCCTCTACCCTACACTTGACTGGCAACGAGTGACTGCTGAACAGAGCAGTTTTCACGTGGTGCAGAAGTTGCACAGAGCAATTGAAAATGCCAAGTGACTCAGAAAGGCAACACGCTTAAGACAAGCTGCTGAGACATCTCAAAAGAGTTGCCCTCAGCTCTAATCTCCAAATCACTCTGCACATAACCTCCTGACAAGAGAAAAGCACAGAACTCCACCCTGCTCTGGCTAATCAGATAAGAAGTTCTCTATTTATCTGCAGCAGTAAGAATAATCTCCAAGAGACTACTATATTTAGCTAAGAATCTTAGAGGCAACTTGTCTCTTATGTAGCTGAAAAGCCCAGCCCAGCACAAACCTGAGAGTGCTTTCCATTTATAGGAGTGCACCTCTTTGTCACTCACAAATGAGACCACATTTCTCCAGAGAAACCTGGAGACTTGACAGCACATGAAAAGATTCTTTGCCTGTTAGTAGAGAAAGCAAGATATGAAATTCTTTCTCCCTGTTTTGTACCTAAAGGACTTCTTTTTCTCAGTGTATTTGTTCTATCTCTTTTTAATGAAAGATGGTCAGTTGGGAACCCACAGTCCTTCTGGAATAGCCATGCTTCCTTTTGAAGTCCAAGGAAACTGGGAAGAGTGTTCAGTGGTAAGCTCAAGTCTCTCATGACTGTTCTGCAGCAGACACCAGGGCCTGAGGGATTCTAGCAGGTGTCATAATTCATTTTTATTCCCTATATATCACCCTCAGCTGAATGCACATCTGCCTCGATATGCTAAAAATCCTTGGACTTGAGTTCATGTATGTTTGGACTCACTCGTAGCAGGAATGCTTCAGACTCAGAAGCAAAAATCCACACCCCCACAGGGCAAGCACTTTTCCCCAAAGCAGACTACAGCAGGCTGAAGTTCTGCTTGGTTTTTCAGAAGGAAAAAATGTGTAATGTCACTTTAAAGAAATTTCACTGTAAAAAACTATCTCTGGAGAAGTTGCTCTAATACTTATTTTACTTTTTGGCTAGGAACTAACACCTCAGCTCAAAATTTAATTTGTACAGCTTCAGCTTCCATAAGATTCTAATGAAGTCTTCATTATTACCAGGTTTACACTCAGTTCAGTTTACATTGAGATTTTAAACAGTTTTAGAAATTACATCTTTGCTGCACCCTTAGGTATGTTGTTTCAAGGGGAAAAGAACACCTCTTCATTATTAAAACAGTGCCCAGCACAGGAGAGAGAACATAGCTGAAAAATACATCAAGAACCAATTTCCCAAGGAGACATTTCCCTTCCTCCCAACTCCATCTGCATACTGCAGATGAACTGTTTGGAGCTTGTTCTCAACAACACACACCCCCTCTTACAATAAAGGTGTTTTTCTTCTCTATTTATCTTGGTAAAGAGATATCTCAAACACCTAAAAATCCAGTTCAGTTTAGTTCCATGAAAATTCTTTAAAATTCAAAGGACAAGCACAAAAGCTGTAGAAGCAGCATGCTGAGTGACCATCAGTCCTAACTCCAACCGAGCTACAACAAGCAGTTATAAATGCTTTACTAAGAGAGCCTTTGAATCAAAAAATGTCAAGTTTGCATACTCAGTTTCTATGTAGAAATGGTGTCTAAGAATTTGGGTCTAAATTATTTGAATTAAGTTCAAATCAAAAAGTGGGAAATTTGAGAGAAGTAAGAACTGAGTGCCAGAGGGACTAGGGCTTTCAGCTGAACAGAAGAAAGATTAAATTATTTTCCCAAGAAACAACTGAGTCTAACATGCATAAACTAATCTGTTTAATTTACAATTAAGGTACTGTATTACACAATTGGTTTATATAAGTTCTTCCCAGTAGGATGAAAAGCTTGTCCTGGCTTTAATCTGATTACAATTAAAAGATTAGAGTATTTTTCTAGTGGGCCTACATGGGTTTGTACTTTACAGTATTGTGCTGGCTGTCACTAACTTAACAAAGACGACTTCTAGTTTAAAAAGTGGGCATGAAGACTTGCTGATGTAACTTGCATTTTCTGCCTTGTTCTTTCTGGAAGCAAAGCTGGCACTTAATGCATTTCACTGGAAATAAAAAAATCCATAAAGCTACCTATAGGGAAATTCATACCTGCTTAGACCTGCCAGGAGCTTGAATCAAGGCTGCAAAAGAACCAAGTATGGATGTTAGCAGGAGCAGCAGTACCTCAAGGAAATCTGGTCTTGTAGACTCCATCCTTCATCCCAGGAACATCATGCCTTGGGATCAGAGATAGCATTTGGAAGCCTTACATTTTCACTTCTGTTATTGATAAGTTAAAATAAAGATGAACAGCAAAATCTTACTAATGTAAGGAAAGAAACACAGGCTCAAAAGTGAGATTTTATTCATATTTGTTACTTACGCACAACCCGAAGTATGATAAAACTGATAAAAACAGCCTAGAATAGTGTTTACATCACTAAACTCAATTCACATTTCGTCCATAAAGTAACAAAAGGAAAAAGACAACATTGCAGGTTCAGAAAAACAGGTTGGCTACTATGACTGAAAAATTTACACTATCTTCACTGGTCACAACTGATTGCTTGTTTAATGCTTATTGTTTAAAATAAGCACAAATTACAAAATTTCAGACACACCCAACTTCTGTGCTCATAAAATATATCTTCTGTCATATCAAATTTCAGTAGATTGGAAAGAATTTTCTGCTGAGACAATTCATTTCAGCACGTATCAAAAGAACATCGAGAGTGCATCACCACCTAGGCAGTGATGTAACACTGAGGTCCCAGTTGCACCTTCAGCTGCCTCTCCGAAGAATCATTTTGCAGGCCACTGTGCAAGCACACCATGATGGTGATGAAAGCCACCATCAGGCTACAGCCTAAATTCTGTCCTCCCTGGTGGACACAGACTCCAGGACACGAAATAAAGCACACTTCAACTTCAGCTCTGCATTTTAAGGCAAAGACAAAAACAGCTCCAACCGGGACAGAGATCAGCGAGGACCTTCAGCTGCCCCTGGTTACCAAGAGCTGTGGTTGCTCACCACTATGCAGAGATTGGTCATACTTTGTGTGATAAATTTTAACACCAGCCCTGAGGCAGCATGTTATCCCTCTACCATAAAGGCAGCCACCATGGATTGAAAAATCATATGCACATTAAAGAGCAGTGCAGTAGCCAACAGTTTGCATGCAAACATCGTGTTAGACTGTTACATTCTCAGGATAAAACTGTTAATGGTGTAAACACAGGTTAGATAATCACCTTCCACTTCTCTTTTTATTTTACATACTTCTTTTAAGAACAGACAAGGGGAGGGCCTCACAGAACAACGGAGGTTTACCAAATGTTAAAGTTGGAATTACACAGACTTCTGTTACAAAGATTAAAATTGTAATCTGGTAAGGAAAGAACTCTTCCCCTGCTATGAATAAAATTTAGAAGCCTCATTAGGCAAAGCAGCAGCCTGACTCTTGGTCCAGAAAGAAAAAAAAAAACCAAACCAAACCATTTTAATACTGTACTGCTGATAAAAAGAAAGGAAAACAAGGAAAACAGAGACAGTCAAAGCAGATTTCACGGCTGCAACTACGCCTAGGAAAGGACCAAGAAAATGTGTGTGTGTGTGTGTGTGTGTGTGTGTGTGTGTGTGTGTGTGTATGGCATAGTACCTCAACAGCCATAAAAACTGCTTTAACTGCCCATATTTTATCCATGGGATGAACTAGGAAAGAAATACATTCAAAGTAAGAGTTCTGAATCAATGTGTTACATGATTACACATGTACAAATCAACAACAAGAGAACTTATTTACACGCATTTATACCTACAGGCATAAAGACCAAGTTTAATACTTGTGAAATGTATCTGATTGCCAGATCTGGACTGTTCCAATCTTTAGTAACAGCAGTGGCATTTCTGCACTGCAATAGCCACAGGGTTTCCATTAGGTCTATCCTGTGTTCAGTTGATCTCATCGTAAGACTGAAAAGCTCTACAGGTATTTTCATTTTCATTTATAACACGAACATGCAGCTGCTAAGCAGCAGAGACTCCCCACAACACTCTTCTCAACAAGCAGCCAGCAACTTAGAACTGGTACTGTTACAGACATGTCCTGTCTGCTCAGCAAATGTTCTTTTTTGATCATGTGGGTTCATTCTTCAAAGTATGCATTTCCTCATCTGCTACATTTTTAAGATAAAAAGGAAGATAGTATAAAATCAATTCCGTATGCGTAAAAACTTAAGCCCAGAAGTGGTTAAAAATAGACTAAGGTGGGCATAATTAGTACCTAATAAAAAAGCTAAAAGTCACATTTCTGTAACTCAACACTTCACTCAGCCATACAGTTAGCTGCCCTCAGAGACCAACAACCAGACCAATCCACAAGTATCTAAGTTGCTTACATAATTAAAAGATGTAAAGTCAAAAAAATATATTTTATCCCTTCAAGAACAGGAAAGTAAAATAAAATGCTGGTTCTGTAACAGTGCAACAACTGCAGCATATTTTGCACGCAGCACAAGAGTTGCTACATTTAGTGGCACTTAAGTATTATGCAGTAAATACTGAAAGTAAGACAAGTTTCTGATCTGCATAAGCATAATCACATCATTATTACCAGAGTTGCTAAGCTACAGCATTCTGAATAATACCAATTCAATTTTAGCACTTCCCTCACTAGCCTTAATACATGTCAACGTCCTGCTTTACATCTTGCTAACAAAGCAATCACTGAAGCCAAGTATTTAATGTGGTTGCCAGCGGGCTTGGAGCACGTTCAATCTGACCAGTCGTTCTCGTCAAACTCGGAGTCGTCGTCGGAATCGCTGTACTCCACGGCAATGCGCCTCGACAGGATGGTGGCCACGTCATTGCCAACGGGCTCGCGCTTCGCCTCCTGCTCACGCTGCTCCTGCACCTTCTTCAGCTGAATGCCTGCAGAGACAATGACTCTCAGACAAAGCTTCCCAGGCAAGAGAGTTCGTATTTGACACTGCTGTTGGTAAGTTTGTTGTATTCTTACAAAATACTCAGGAAGGAGGGGAAAAAAGAAAGCAAGCACCGAGATAAGAGAGCCTCCTTGAGCAAGGAAGAGGGAACAACAAAAAAGGCCGACGGGAAATAATTCTCAGAGACTGAATACTTCTGGACTTCTAAAACTGTAAACAATATGTTGAAGCTAAATATTCGAGACTGTACAGGTCATTTTCATCTGAAGATGAAAGTTTTCAAAACTGTATTGGGAAATACTATTAGACCTACAGCTCCATATTGTAAGCGAGGTCAGGAAGAGCTGTAAGTTACCCGTTAAAAAAAATCAGTGATCTGAAGCCTGGTGATGGGTAATTCAGTTCTTCTGAACAGAAGCAAAAATCCATGTACATCTACTGGCACTTTACATAATGAACACAAGTGCTGTGTTCATTAGATTACGTCCACACAAACACTAGAACACACTTGATAAAGCTGTGCATCTTTAGGTGTTAGAAAATGATCCAACCTCATGGCTCACAAATGTTAGAACAGGTGTGTGGTACCTGTGGTTAATGAAATCTGGCCAGCTGGGTAAAGAAGCCATAAACTCATTTCAGTGGATAACACTGTGCTCTCACTAAAAAAACAGGAATACCTAAAACTCAGTGTGCCCTTACCCATCCTGATGGCAGCCAGAAGATCGCTCCGTGCATCGCTCATCGGTGCCTGCTTCGCCTCCGTAGCTGGAGGAGCGTGCATGGGGGAGGAAGAGAGGGATGCACCTCCAGCAGGAGGGCCTGGAGGGGGAGGAGGGGGGCCGGGAGGAGGAGGAGCAGTGACAACAAGCCCACCAGAAGGAGGAGGATGAGTAGCTGCATATGTAGAGCCAGTCACCAGTCCGGAATGGGAAGGTGGCACAGGAAGCTGAAGGGGACTAACAAATGCAGTTTGTGCTGAAGGAATCATGGGCGGGGGAGGAGGAGGGGGAGGACCTGTAGGATTGTAATAATCCACCATCTGAGCTGGGAGCATCCTATATAAAACAGAACAAAAATATTTAATGCATTCAAAGTTAGGACTTACAAAATTATTGCCCCTAACTGCACTCATCCAATCTCAGGTAAAACAAAAATCAAAAGCAATTTAAACTGGTGACTTAAATATGCAAGTGATTATACATATAAGAATTGTCAAATATTGCTGATGTTTTAAGATTTAAGACAAATATTAATGGCTATGTCCTTTCAGCACTCTAAAAAGTGAACTTTTTAATCTTAATTCTCCTGCCTAGTTAAGTATAAAGCTACATTTCTTATTAAACATCTACTCTGGGGGACTGTTAAGTACAAAGTCTTTGATGAAGAGACCAAGAAAACTGCAGTTTTCCATAGAAGGTCAAGAGGTAATAGAGGACACAGACATGGAGAACAATGGAAAGTATGAAAGGAAAGATATACCCAAAGGTAAATGTATCTCATGTGCTTCTTCAGTCAAATTTATCAGTTTAAATACCATTTAATTAAATTGATACATTTGAATGATTCTTGAAATAGGAGGCACAGGGAAGAGCTCATTTCTTTGTTAAAATGTCACTGAAAGAAATCTTAATCAGAAAAAAATCAGAATTGGTAAGAGTTATGAAGTGGGTAAAGAACTAGATACAGGACACTGGAGATGAAGCAAAGTGACTGATGATACTGAGTGACACATCAGTGTACAACAACTGCAACTCCCTGACAATGGTCATGGACCTGAGGACTAAGCACAGTAATGTCTTAAACTCTGGAAGCAACAGAGAAAGGGCAGGCTGGAGCAGTCTCTCCTAACTGAGTCATCTGCAGCACGATAGCCAGGAATCAGGCAAATGCTATTCCAGGGTGCAGCAAGCAAGGATGACAAACCTTTCCTTGCATAGTGAAAAATAGCACAGGCAAGAATGGCTATAACTTTCCTGGGGTTACAACTTGAAAGTTTAAGCTATTTACACAAAAGAACAGACATGGACTGATTAGAAAACAGATGTTTTCTTGCTACAGGAGAACCCGAAGTCTGGAGCAAGCCTTCCTTCAGAATGCATTCAGGCAAAGTATCCACACAGGCATTTTATAAATCTCTATCTTGAATTAAAAAGTGATATTCCTCCTGTGCCAGTAAGGAATTTGTGTCTGAGGAGACCCCTTCCAATTCTGTCACAAGCTTCTCTAAAAAGGCATTTCAGGGATGCAACAAAGACTGCCAGATTAATCACAATCAACATGACTCTTTCTGCACATTTCCTGAAGTTTAAAATATTATCCACGTTATCCTGTAACTACCTTCCACTTCCATATGGTATTAGGCACCCTTAATATTTTACACTCATACTGACTTCCAGTACCAAACCAATACACACTTCATTCAACAGAAACAATTATTTCTGCATTCACGTTATTTCTTTACTTAAATTCAGTTCATACATAGAAATTAAACCCATTTTCTTCTCTCCTCCCCAAGAAGGTAACTAATGTATTTGGGGTCCTTTTCTTTGATGCATTACACATTATGATGGTTATGAAAAACATGCATTCCTCTGGTTCTGCCAAGAATCCACCAGAATAAAACAGACTTACCCGTATTCTGCTGGCACCACAGGTACTGAGCTGTGCTGGCCATCTGAAGGCTGGGGTGGAGGTGGAGGTGGTTGCTGAGGTCTGTTTAAAGTGGCATGCCGTACAGTGGTGGAGGGTGGTCTGTATTCATGCTCATGGCTTTGGGGTGCTGCCATGTACTGTGGACCATCTCCTGCTCCATAGGAAGGCATTGCTATCTGCTGATGGAGGGAATGATTCGGAGTAGCAGGATAAGAATAATCTGTAACATCAGATGCATGGGACCTAAAATTAAAGTAAATTGATACAGAAAGAGAGTTTGTGTGAGTGTAACAGGGCATTATATAAATAACTGACAGAACAAGCTGAAAAGAATACAATCAGCATTATTTTTCTTGCAAGAGGATTCCCCGATTTATCAAGCACCACTCCCTTTTAAGTCCACAGAAAGCACAGGAATTTTAGTAGCCATAAGGAAGCTTATGGTTTTTGTCAATGATTTTGACAGACCATTGTTTGAAATACTTACCAGCCTGCCTCAAGTTAACAACGGCAGCAGAAAAAGAAAAGCAGTACTAGAAGCACTTGCAATTATGCAGAAGAACGTATTTTACCAATGCGGAGAAAACCAATTCCAAAAGTTAGAAAATGCTTTTCATTTTGTTTGCACAATTTATTTTGCTGGAAAGGCTTAAAGAAACTGGGAAATGTAAGTATTAGTTGAGCAGAGAGTTCATAAAGATACAAAGTCTAGGATGCTCTGTCAAATAAGCCCAAGAGAGGGAGCAAAAGGATCTTTTCATCCCATTACTGTGAAGACTTGTTTTAGTAATGAACAGTGGTGCAGCCTGGCTTTTAGTGAACACAGTGAAATGATGCACTTATCTGTGAGACTGGAAGCAAGGTAAGCAACAAAAAGCCAGGGCTTTGAGCAAAACAAAATAACAAACCCTTTGGGCATTTTGTCCTCTTTCATGCTTCCTGCCTGTTCCATTTTCTTTGCGTCACTCATGAACTCAATGCCCATTTTCCTTCTCTCCCACTCTTCTTTTCTTGTTCTTACTTTTCTCACATTAATTTGCTGGTTTCTGTTTGGATTCAGCTTGTGTTTCTCTCTCTAAAGTACAATAAGTATAACAAATACATTGTGAATTGCCACAGTCCAAACACTGGGATGTCAACATTTAATGCTTTAGTCTTAAAAACTAGCAAACCAGAAGAAATACAACTCTTTTTTCTTCTTTTTTTACTTTAGCAGTAGAAAAAAAACCCCTCAGTATAACCAAATACACTTTTTTGGTACATGACCTATAAAATACTGCTCATGCAGTAGTTAGCAGCATGAAAAAGTCTCTCAAACCAGTATGTATTTCTATATGTATGGATTTTTAATAGCTTAAGACTACTCCAAGGTAAAAAATAGAAAGCCCTCTCTCCACCTCATTATCATTCTTAGAATGAATCCTTCATGGATGTAAAACAGGTTTCAGGATTCAATCTCAGATAGTTGATTCACTGAAATGTAAAATACTCCATATTTTATAAATATAAAATATAAAAGGCATATGTACAAAGTATCAGTCACACAAACAACATCAACATCCAGCACAGAGACGCACCCTACAATTTCTGCTTAAAAATCCCACAGATTGCAAGTACCACATATATCAGCCAAACACAGCCAAATACATGTTGACATTGCTGAGAGATAAAAACAAATCACTTCAATATGATAATTTAAACTAAGGAGAATCCTGGAAGCAAGGTGTTAAATCTGAAAAAAAAAGGTTCAAAAAGTGTGAAACAGAACTCCTGATTAAAAAAACCCACACCTTTTCCTAGATAACCTATGTAAAGCTTTGTCACTCTGCAGTGTTTCATTAAGACTAACAGGAGACAAAGTTTTGCATTAGAAACAGGACAATAAAACCAAACAAAGATTTTTAGACAGGGAGTCTGAATACATTATTGAAAGACCAATAGCAATATCAAATACTATGTTTTAATTACAAGTTCATTGCTTTTTTTTTTTTTTTCCTCACAAAGACCACAACATTACAAAGTTCTGAGGAGATTTTTTTCTTTTAAATTGATCTCCACTGGACAGTGGACTAAAGGTATCAGTCCACACTCTTGCAGTGGTAGCTGCCTCCTCAACCTAGCCATTCAACAATTTAAACATTTTTTCCAGTGGACTCTATTTATTTCTGTGTTTACTGCCAGCACTTAATCACAACAGACGTAGGAAATAAAATAAGTGGGAAAATCCTCTGGTGAGACCAGCTTAGTGTAAAAACTAAGACTTCAATGCACATCAGGTAACTCCCACAGAGCTCAAAGGGAATCTCAGTCAATGAAGATGAATTTTGCTGCGTATCTCTAAGCAGAGATTTTTGTTGTTTCAAGCAATAACATCTCATCTTGTTGTGCAGCTTGCTTTTTAGGCTAATGTAACATCAAAAAGCTGAACTCTTCTCCCACTGAAACATTCTTTACAGGCAAATGTATTCTTGACTGAGTAGATCACAGAAAAATATTTATTAAGCTACCAGCAGAGCACTAAACAACAAACTAGACACTAAGGAAGAGCTACTGATGTGATCTAGTAGAGGCTTAAATGCTTTGTAACTACAGCTACTGAAGATCAAATATAAAGCATGCAGCAAACACTTCTCTCTCTGCAATACATAATATTACGATGACAAAATGCTCATGTGAAGCTGAGGAAGAAAAAAAAATCATTACAGAATCTGTTATTTGTGCTTTAAAATAAATTTGAAAAGAACGTTTTAAACATGCACTGTATGTTTTGTCTAACTATTCCCATCCTGTAAAAACACCTAATTCTACTCAGTATTGCTGAACATACAACTATAGCATAACAAACAGCTTTGCTGTAAACAGACCTAGTATCTGGGGACAGTGATCCCTCGGAAGATGCTCCATGGTACACACTTTGAGACAACCTGTTGTCAGGTCTAAGCTCTTTGTCATATGCCATCATATTCCACTCCTGGCGTCTGTTCCTGGCTTTTCTAACCTTTTTCACCTCACGGGTGGTGCCATCTATACGCTTTTGCTCCTAATGGCCAAACAAAAGAAAGAAAGCATGCAAAGAGAGAGAAAAAGGAAAGGAAGAAAGCTGGTTAAAATGCAGTTAGAGTGCACGAAAATAAGACCAGATTTACAGACTAAGCCAAGTTTTCATCAAATTTCTCTGCACTGAAAATAAGAATATCTCCTAATGATATGAACCTTACTAGCACCAGGACTTCTGATTTGCCTCTGTTCTGTAGGATGCATGTGCTACTGTGATGCCAATCTCCTGGTTTTCCTAATACAGAAATGTGACCAATTTTAAAAGCCAGATAGTTGAACTTCTTCTGACATCATGTCTTTTATTTAGACTACCCTGAATACTTGTAGTTTTCATCTCCTAAAAAATCAAACTTCTGAGAATTTAATAAGCTCAGGGCTATTATGGTTATTGATTATGGTCACAATCAACGGAGTCTGGGGAAGTACGGAGAAACTGGACACACTTTCCTATTCCATAGTCTATGTGAAATTATTTTTGTTTGTTTTAACTTCCTCTCCCCTCTTAGATCTAATTAACTACCAAAATTCCTCCTAGTTTCTCCTCACCATTATCTGATATAAAAATGAATTACACTAATTTTCTCTGCAGTGTGTCAGTAATCATCAGGCCAGCAGTATATTACAGTTTGATATATTACAGATCATGACAAACTTGGCTGCTTATATTTTTCAATATAACATCAGGCTCAACCAATGTCAGTGTTTATCACACCTATTTATCTTTACCTCACTGATAGCAAGATCTCCTAATATTGGGACCCAATGCTTTCACACCTTGGAAATGTTGTACTCACCTACTTTGACTACTCACTATGAATATAAAAATCATACTGATGCTTCAGCACAAAAAATGAACAAGATTGCTCAATTCAGACTGAGAAGGGTCTGCCACTCCTTATCTCAGTATTCATGAGAGCATAGGGGTTTTTTTTTTCAATCAGCTCTAGATCCCACACGTTAGAATACATGTTTTATCTATTAGTACGTTGGTATTAGGCTTTTGGCTGCTAGAAAAATAGTTTCTCAGGAAAGAATTATATTGGTATTCTGAGAATACAGTCAATGAATTGAGAGAAGAGCTTAGTCAAATTCTGGTAGGCAAGCCTTTTACTAGGGAATCAAGACCCACAAAATAAGGGATAATAGTTGGAATGCCAGCTCAAAAAGTTCATCACAGATGGACAAAGGTTTTTCACTCCAACTGTCAAACAGCACTGAGTAAATAATTCCAAAATAATGTGTTTGGCATTACATAACTAAAAAAAACCTATCAAATGGCTTACTTGTCCCTGTTTTGGATCTCTTGCTCATTCATGCACGTTTGCATGAGGGACCTGCTGACCCTGCTAACATTTAGAATGACTGAAAAGACTTCTTGAAGTTCAACACCTCAGTGTTTTGACAACTCTTGCTCATTTCTACAGCAAACAGAACTTTGGTCTGATTTATGTTAAATAACAATGATCATCTTTGTTGTTAATCAGTTCTCCCAAAATATTTTTCCTCCACAAAACCTTAAGAATCACACCCTATTTATGTCTGATAACCACTTCTTCACATCCAATTCAGCCAACACAGGATTTGGAGCAGAAAGGATGCAGATTCAGTCATGCTTTATTTTAAATATATTAAGTTTTGGTAATTGCCATGGTTGAATATATGCTTGTTAAAAGCTTTTCAACTGCCTTTTTCAATTACTTGCTGCAATTTTTTTTTTACTTGCTGCTTGCATTTTTTTTAATTTTTGACTTTTATCCTGATTAATTTAAGATTCTGTTACCTGAGTCATGTTATATTTCAGAATAAAGCCCAAGTAAGCCTTCTCACTGAAAACACTTAGTTTTGTCTTCTTTCAGAACAACAATTTTGTCATCTAGGGGTCACAACTATGTATTTCTTGCAAGATTCTAAATAAAATATATATCCAGCATTTGACCAATATACTATGCTGCCGGGAAGTCAATCATTTTGATAAAATTCCTGTACAATCATGAGTGCTTACATGACTGCTTACAGTCACTACTTATTTAGAAGTTTAATTTTAAAGAGATTACTCTTTTTTATGAAAAGGTAAATACATATGGATGCATAAACAACGAAAAATAAACACAAAGCTTAGCTAGTTTTAATTGGATCAGATTTTAGCTGGACAGGTTGCTCCAGACCAGCCTCTATAAGCATGGCAATGAATAAATACACTTGAATCCTTTTTACTCAAGCAGTACTAAACCTACTTGATTAAATATTGTATCAATTCATCTCTAAAACATTAAACGTCTTCCAAAACAGTCGGGCAGCCCAATTACTAGCAGCTGACAAAGCTACATATAGCTCTAAGAGCAGGTCTAATTGTTGCAGTAGCAGTTTTATTCCTTTGACAATGGTGACAGCTCTAGCTTTACTACCCAAGGCAAAGATGACAGAACTGTAGGGGAGCTGAAGCCTTTCTAGATAATTACAGCTGGAAATACTTCTCAGAAAATTAAAGTAATATTAAGAGGAGTTACTTTTTTTAAACTAACTGTAATAGAAGCTGTGGCAGACAAGTGGGTGCTGTAGATTAAGCCAGAAAACAGGTACATAATTCATGTTGGCAGGAAATTATTTCAGCAAACACAAAACACATTAGAGCCTTCAAATAGGGTTAATTATAAGTTTGATATTTGCATCAAGAATTAGCAAATGATATTTCAAGCACCTTAATAAAGAATTAAGAGCTAGTAATAAAAAGTAGCTTCAGCAAGTATTCGCGGTACTTTTAAAAAGCGAAAGCATGAACCTAGAGTATTTTCCTGACCACAAGTTTATAAAATCCTATCAAAACACAAGTCATCAAGAATGGTTTCTGAAATACAAGCTTTCCAAATTTCAAAATTTTTACTTGCTGGAATAGCTAATTATTCTCAGATAAAAACCCGGAAAGATAAAGAGCAAATTTGAACAACTTTCTTTTGTTTAATTACAACTGCCCTATCTACAGGCATTCAATTTAGAGTACTACTGATACACACCAAGTCAAAACTACACTGACCTCTCAGACACTGATCTACAGAAAGTAAAAAAAATAGACTACAAAGATTAACCTAAAGTATTAAAATTACAGTTTTCTTCAGAAAAAAGTTCACCTGAAAGAGCCAAATCAGAGGAAACCTGTTAGATATTTTCAATTAAACTCTATACAGAAACAAAAAAAGCATTACATTTGAGGCAAGAATATTAAACTCCTCGCAAACCTCCTGCTGCAACAGCTCATTTGGTAATTTAGGGCAAATTATCAAAATAATACTGGAGAACTGATTCTCTGGTGCAGGAGCTCTCAGATTTCACTGAACACCTGAAAAAATGAGGCTAAAAACTACCTGTATTTCATCAGCTGAGTAGGATGACATTTGGATGTCCAGCTTGTATTTGCTAAACAAGTAGTATTCCACCTGCAGTTTCCCAACAACAATCAACTTTCGTGCTTCCATAGAGTACAAATTGAGTAAAGAATTCTGATTTAATAGATTGAAAATTTAAGTGCAGCTATCAAGTTGTTCATAAATGCTCTGGATTCATTCCTGGTTACTGCTACCATAAGGACAAAAATAAAAGAAAAAGAACATTTGGTTCAGCAACCTGAAGAACAAAGTGCGCCTGGGAGACATCTTACCCAAACCATCCTGCTCTCTAGAGAACCCAGATCATGAAATGCTTGAAAATCATCTTCTGGAAAACCAAACCTAAGTTTTCTTCCCATCACAAAGTGAACTTTACCCATGCAAACTCAAGTCTACACTGCTTTCTTCTTAGTTGGACTTTGCATATATTTAATCAAATCAAATAGCACTTCAGCCAGAATTTATCAAGGGGTATTTATTTCTGTGATGTATGGCTATAGTCCCACATGACTGGAATTGAGCATAATTGCATTTGTAGACTGTAATAAGACAATTAAAATCTACAAAAAATATACCATGGATAGAAATAAGTGAGATGTGCTGCCTAAGTTAAAGTCTAAAAGTAACTTTATACATATAAAGTAGTTTCGTAGAAATCGTTCTAAAGGAATAAAAGAATGTTCAAGTGATTTTAAAAATTCTTATAAAAGCGTCTGTATTTTTTTCCTTTAAAATCAGAACAGAAAACATGGAAAATTGGACTGGAAAAAACTCTAATTCCAATTCCATTCCTCTCCCATTACAGTGTCTTTTTCTGGAGTACAATAGGGCCATTTTTCTGGGAACCAATAAGCAGATACTGGCAAGGGATTCAAGTAAGCATCTTAAGATAACCACAGCACTCCTAAAATTCAACTTGCTGCCTTCCTAAAATAGACAGGATAAGCTATAAAAACAGAATGCACTGAATCCACAGCCACACAAAGAGGAACAGTCTTTCCATGCACACAAACTAAGTATGACCTGGCAATTTTTATGCCTGGACAACTGCACATAAAATTGCAATGCATAAATGTGCTATTATGCTTCTACCTTTACCTTTTGTCTCCTCTTTTCTTTTCGCTTATCTTCAGTATCTTGTAACATTTTTTCTTTCCAAAGATCAAAAAAATAGGAAGGATCGGTATAGAACTTCAATCCATCTTTCTTATCATCCCTAGAAAAACAGCAGAAGAAAAGCTAAAAATACATTCATTACTATGTTTTAAATCCAGAAAACTTACCTTTGATGATCATCCAACCCTTAGGCTGATCAATAACAAGCCTTACTAACTGGATGTCCATAAACAAATACCACCACTCTGCAGCAGCAGCAACAACACATCCTTTGGTCATAAATGCTACACATTTACCTTCCAAATAAAAATTCTTAAAAACCAAATACACTGCAAATGCTGTGCTATACCATTCTTAAAAAAGACACAAGTTATTTATTGCAGATTGAGTTTTATCAGTCTTGAAAAATCAAATCTCAGTAATCAATATAGCTTTTCCCTTCTACTATAATTATTCTCTGCATACAATTAGGAAATAAAGGGCAAAGAACAAAAGGGTAAGCAATCAACATTTCCTTACCTATAGGGTGAAAGAATATTCAGAGGTGGTGGTTTGTCACTTTGATTATAAATATCAGCCACAGGGTTTGGAATGCTGTTCTTTGAAACTACCTGCTGGTCTTGAACAGTGGAGCTCTTGAATGCTTTTTTCATGTTGATGTCCTGTAAGGATACTGTTAGAAACAGAAATACATTTACCACAGGTCTCAAACGAATGAAAGTGGATACACAACATCTTTTTCCAGTAATTATTTGAAATATTTTCAGCAAGTTAACAGAAAGACAAGTTTTTCCTCAGTGGATAATCCTGACACTTAAGCATAAAGACACATTAGAATTATCATAATAAAACAGATTTAAGTCTCACTTGGTCCAGAACCCCACTTAAAATAATGGGACTATGGACTGTATCTTGGAAGATGATGCAAGAATGCTACCACATGCAGATGTCCAACTATTTCCCCTTTTTGTAAGGTTTATCCTGGAGTTCTAACAGCAGAAAGACTAGCTTCAAGCCTGAAACACAAGGTCTGGTATTCCTCTGATACAATGTGTTTTATAATTACACATGGTATCCATACACATTCCACCCCATTCTAAGTAAAAGTTAATTACAGCTGCAACAACCTCCTGTGACAGTTCCACTTATTTTCCTCTCTTTCAACTCCTAAGTCTGCCCATATAATTGAACACTCCTTCCTCTTCAGTTTTGTTCATGTCCCTACAGAGGGAAATACTTGCACTCTCATTCTTTCATTCTATCTTTTCACATACACAGCTCTAGGGGAAATGACACCAGGCTTAATTCTTTTCAAATGGAAAATTTAAGTTGGTTTTAATTGTTCCTGTCACTTTTATCAAGAGTTTTTTTCCCTCTAAATACAAGTTTTCATGAGATGCAGCAATCATTATTAAAGAAGATTCAGTTAAAAGCCAATCACAATTTAAAAGTGGTAGTAAACTCTTGGTATCATCTTCCATCCCTAGGCACCTTGAAATACAGGTTTTAGACTGCAGTTGAAGAGATGTTTAAGTCTTCACTGGGTTGTCTACAATGACACTGACCACTTCTGGATTTGATCCAAGTGTTTTATAAAAGTGTAAACTGTAGGACTTTTGCAAATAAAATGCACCAGGTTAGTCTCTTTTTATTCCCATTGACATTTTATCTAATATTACTTCTTCCATTCATCTAATTTATTGAGTTTAAAGGACAAACTGTGAGAAATTTCACAAGGTAAATGAAGAGCAATGGCCAAAACTGTAGTACACTGATGATCTGAAAAAGAAAAAGGGATGAAATTTTACACTGTTATTGTTTCCATGATGGACACCAAATCCCACTCAAACATCTTTGCCCAACTATTTTTGTTATCTGTGCTGAGGTCTTGCTTCTCACTCCAAGCACTATGTAGTTTTTTTCTGTATCTTTTACAATAGCGAAAAGTAAAAATAGAATATTTAACGTCTAATAGTTGTTCCCCCATTCACATCATCTGAAGTATCAAAACATCATTTTTGAAAATACTTCATATTTAAACCTGCCTCTAAGTATAAGGTATTTCAGGCAGATTTTTTAGATGTATATATCTGAATTGTTTTGTTCTTGTTTGATGGAAGACATTCAAAAGAGTAAAAAACACCATTCTTCTGGAGATTTTTAGAATAAGTTATTTATATATTTTTGAAAACTTAACCTCAATTATTTAAAATTTTTTTCAACTGCGGTTTTTTATATATAAAATATTTTTATATACACTGTATTAGTTATAGCTAAAAATATAAGAAATCACTGATGCAATCAAATTTGAAGGGCTTTTTAAAACAACCTTGCAATTGACATTTTGCTTAAATGCCAAAGCTATCCAGAAATTGTACTTCTGACAGTACAATGAATTATTATTAAGACTTCAGCTTCTACAGGGAAATAGCTAATAAAATTTAGTACTGACACTAAGGTGACAGCAGTTTGTATATATAGCTTATTAATATGAAGCTTGATTAGCAATGCAAGAGTAACAACCACTGTCAATTTAAAAAAAAAACTGATTAAATTCTCAGTCCATACACTAGTTTCCCCTTCCAAAAGATTGCTTTTAATTATTCTCCAAACTCTGAAAACAAGATGGGTGGTACTGCATAGCACTAATGAGACATTAATAAGGCATTAAAAAAAAAGGGGAAAAAAATAAACAGAAGCAAAACCACGATGAGAACTGCATTTCCAAAAGTACAGTGTTAATATCACCTAGTTTGCCCATAGTACCAACACAATATGCCTCAAAAACTAAGCTGAATAGTGAAACCATAGGAGCTTAGTTTATGTTCCCATTTAGTTCTTGACTTGTAAGACAGCAAAATGCAGGTGGTGCTTGTACCAAAATTCAGAGTGGTTTGGTTTGGAGGAGACCTTAAAGATAATGTCATCCCATTCCCCCTACCATGGACAACGACACCTTTCACTTAACTAGATTTCTTCAGAGATAGAGCATCCACACCTTCTCTGGGCAACTGTGATAGTCTAACAGTTAATGTGTTCCAAAACCATAAAACAACGACATGTAATAATTTCCAGACAGTAACCACCTAAAAAAGGGAAGGCTAAATATTACATCATTACACTAGTAAATATCAACAGTAAATTTTAATATTGGCACTAATTATTGGCACTATAAATATATAAACTACAAAAATATGAATGGCAAGTAAAATATACAAGCCACATTAAAAGCACTATGAAATATATCACAAGTAGCATTAACTACTACTGAGTCAATGGATCATCTCAACAGGAAGTATAGGCATTGGCTGGCTCAGGCATGTAGCATGGAGGCCAAGATGCACCTTAACAGCTTTTAAAGCTAGACAGAGAAATGCTTTATCTACCCAAATAAGTGCTTTCAAACAATATAATGATGTTACTGAAATACTGTGGTTTTACTGTGTATTTATGAATGACCAAGCCCATAACCAGGAAATATTTTTAAAGGAAATACAGCTTCTAGTGAGAAGAACCCCTAAAAAATTCCATCTAGTTGATCCAAACACAGTGCCTTGTTTAGATACAGAGTATTACACAATCTTTGATGATCACAGAACAGACTAACATACTAATGTAGTTTGTGACTACCCTACCCTGGAACTAACAGGGACACCCAGTGTCTCAAACTTTTTCCAACATTCTGACTTACTTTCAGTAAAGTGTATTTATTAATTTATGATTTAATACACTCACAAACTCAAAGTTTTCCTTGTGAAAAAGGCAGCTTAATAGCTCCATTACTACAGGGGCTTCTTGACTCAAGAATACTTTTACTTGCTCTGCTAAAGTGATTATTCCCAGCTTGCCTTACTGAGACAACAAGATGAAATATTGGCACAGGATTACTTTGAAAAGACAGAGGTTATTGTGCAATTAAACACTGCTCTTGTCAACATCACTTCAGTGCTTTCATGCAATTACCTACCCTCTTCCACTGTTGAATCCAGCTGGGTGACTTTGACAGCAAGGCGATCAATTCTGTCTTGGAGGGAATTTGCTCTGATGTAGAAGCTGTTGGCCTCATTAAACAATTCACCAAATATGTCTTCAGCATGTTTGCCTGTGTAAGAAAATAGACAAGGAAATCCCTTTGCTCGTGGCTTACAAAACACAAGACAAGTGGCTTCAATATCAGGAAGTATAATAAAACACAGTAGCTGTAGGATTAGAACAGCGCAGTTTGTCATTCAACAAATTTTGGGGCAACAGATTTGTACAAAAATGTCAAAATATACCGTAAATTCTGCCTGAAGTCTATTCTTCTGGACATGCTGGTTAGTAGTCTTCTTAAAAACACAGAGAGACTAACAAGTTTTAATCCTTATGTAGCTGAAGTAGTGCCAACTGACAATTGACAGAGCATTAAAACCTGCCTCTGTGATGAAAAGGCCTAAAGTTACTGCAGTCCACAAAAGCTTCTGAAGTACATTTTGAAATTAAAATCTTGCAATCCATAGTGGCTAAGATTTAATTTTAAGCATAAGCACAGGCCACCATCAAAATTAAAGCAGCATGAAACAGATAAAAGCAGATAAAAATCGGGATTCTCCTGCAAGGCAGCCCACTTACCTCTATAAATGCTGACTGCACATGTTGCTGTCCCTGGAGTCATTTGAGAGAGGGTCAGAGGCCACTGACCACACGTATCCACAGGACTTGGTGCACAACCTTTTCAGCCTCCCTTTCACCTGCTGTATGTTCTCAATCACTGTGAGAGTGGACAGTGATCACCAAATCACTGGATCAGTTAGGTTGGAAAAGATCTTTGGGATCACTGAGTCCAACCTACATTTGAAAACTATCATGTCAACTAGACCATGACACCAAGTGCAACATGCAGTCTTTCCTTTAACACCTCCAAGGGATGGTCACTCCACAATCTCCTGGGCAGCCCATTCCAATGTGCACCTACACTTTCTGTGAAGAAACTCCTCCTCATGTCCAACTTAAACCTCTCCTGAAGCAGCTTAAGACTTTGTCGTCTCATTCTGTCACTCACTAACCAGGAGAAGAGACTGATGCCCACCTGGCTACAGCCTCCTTTCAGGCACTCAGAGAGAGCAATAAGGTCCCCTGGGCCTCTTTTTCTCCAAGCTCCCTCAGCTGCTCCTCAGACTCATACTCCAGACTTAAAACCAGCTTTGCTGCCCTTCTCTGAACCCACTCCAGCACCTCAATGCCCTTCCTGAACAGAGGGGCCCAGAACTGAACATGGTACTCAAAGTGTGACCTCACCAGCGGCGAGTACAGGTTTGCAGCCTCAGGCCCTCCCCTGAAAGTGCTACAGCGGACAGAAGGTGCTACATGATGAACCAATGATCAGTGCATCCCTCCTTGATGCACTGATCACTGTGCAAAGCCATTCCTCTCCCAGTCCTCCCACAGAAGCAGGCATACTCATCCACAGTGTGACTCTCTTCATGCCCCAGTCTACAACTCTCATCCACTCCAGATCAGTGGTTCCAGATCCCCAATTTAATAGTTCATCTGCCCCAGAACTTCCCCTACAAATTTCAGGTTCCACCCAACCCATTGCTCCCACTCACTGAACTGATGGTCCCTCCTACCCAGATACTGCTATTTCATTTAAGATGTGTCCCTCTATAATTTCTGCAACTAAATCCTCTCAATAAATCCTTGTAGAAAGAAAAGTCCTGCCTCCTGCACTTTACCATGCTTTTTAAACAGAAAAAAAATTTAAAACCCTGCTTCTGAATTAAGCTCATCTTGTTACAACCTGTATCAATAAGAGTCTGAAGAGGAGAAAAAGGGGGTGGAGGGGAGGTAAAACTATCTAATAGATGGAAGAATATGGAACATGCATTAACCACCTAAATAACTTCCAAAGCAGCCATTATTGACATTTTAAGTTGGGTTCAAAAACCAACCTTAATACTTCACAATGAAAAGTAAAAACAGAATGAAAATTTCAGTTAAGATCCCATCCTGTGAACATCTGGAGATAATAATTAAATGTAAAAAAAAAAAAATGGCCACACTTAGGAAGTCAACAGGACAATCTGGCCTTTTCTTGGTCACTTACATGGGAGGGGAGGAAACAACTAGACTAAAACATTGGAGAGCACTGTTTGTGAATCACAAGAAAAAAAAAGTGATTACTGTTGAATGAAGGACTTTCCCAGTAATAGCTTTCATTACTATGTGTAAGATTAGCCAATAACTAACCCAAAATGTTTAAGATGTATCAGTGTATGCAAGCTCTGCTTCATATATATATATATATATATATGTGAAAGGTGTATAAGTAAGGTATGCTATCTACCTGCTCCTAATCTCCTCCCCCTCCAAAACAAAAGTCACACACAACCACAGAACAGCTGAATTTCAGACTCATCTGGTCCAATTCCCTGCTCAGAGCACAGTGAGACAGAGCAGATTGCCCAGGACTCTGACCAGCTGGGTTTTGAACACTTGCAAGGATGGAGGCTCCACAACTCCTCTGGGCTACCTGTGCCAGTGTTCAACTACCTTCACACTAGAAGTGTTCTCTAAGCGTTCCCTACCAGTTAGCTGAAATTCACTTATAATCCCCACTTGATTTAGCTGCTCCAAATGAAGATGTTATTCCAAGCTGTGGAAAAAATAAGCTTTCAACTCTTCAGCTAAATAAAGCAGTTATTACGTTCTTCAGCTACCAGTATTCAGAGCTCAATCAATTTTAATAGATGTTAGTTTATGTTAATATATTGAAATCAGCTTGCTGAGAGAGGACTGCCACATCCTAGGATTAAACACATCATCCCTAGAGAAGTCAGGGAGATGGATATTTGTCAGTTATCTTTCAGAAAGCAAAGTGGGAGCCTTCTTTAAATATTTCATTTTTTTTTCAACACTTGCTAGCCCAGAACACATGAAAGACATATTGTCAATTTCCTGTCTGTGAAAACAGTGACATAGTAAAGCAGTACTGGACACGCTGTTGTGATTAACGTGATGCAGTAACTTTCAGAAATAAAATCATACTGCAAGTGTTCTCTATGTTGTCTTTGTGTAAAAAAGATCTTCAACAAAACTGAAACAAGCGGGGGAAAAGCATGTATCTTTCAATTTAAGGGCTGATTTTGGTACTGTAAGACAGCAATTTAAAAACAACATATGTTGCCCAACATGTGGCCAACCTATGCATTAATTTAAAAACCCGTCAAAGAAATTATGCAGTCTTTCCCCTTAAGGTTCCCTTCAACTACAGAAGACAGTGATTCCACCCACCCATTTGTAATTGGATTAGCCAGAAACACTAGAATCATGCTTTACCCCTTCTCTGCTTTAAAAGATGCAAAAGTGGCAGGTAGGCTGTTACTGACTTGGTCTTGATTCTGATCTCCTTTCTCACAGTACCTCTAGCAAGATACTTAATGGCAAAAAAGCAACCTTTCCAACCCAGCCTGGTTCAGCAGTACTACAGAGGAGAGTGATGCAGATGGATGCAGTGTGCTCAGGCCTGCATAAAAACTAGTGAAACCAAGCCAATGGCCAATCTACCCAAGGAAATACTATGAGACAAGTTGGCATGTTTTCCTCTGCATGAAAAAAAAGTCTTCCAAGTCTCCACAGATTACACTTCCTCCATGCTACTTACAGGTACAGGCTGCAAACGCTCCTTCTCCTTCCCCTCCAGTAGATTCTCTCCTCCCAAGTGGAGGCAAATCCTCTAAACAAGATTCTGCCTTACATGAAAGTGCACAGTTACATACAGAATGCTGCTCACTCTGCCTGTGTTCTGAGCCAGCTGGCTGGAAATGAACTCAAATCTGAAAACATAATACAGAAAAAGCTCTCCTGAGAGCACATTTCCTTTGGATAGGAGCTTGTTCACGTCTCCCAAAAAGAGCAGAGGCAGAAGTAAGCAAAATTTGTACCCAACAGTACAGACCTGCCAGTTTTTAAAATCCACACTGAACTCGAAGTGCAACACTAGAAAACCAGTGTGACTGCAAGATAGACCTGAACTTGCTCACTCTATGCCTCAAGCTGTGGGAACACCAACCAGCTCTGAAGCTGTCAGCAGGATGTACTACTTCAGCTCCAGCATAGCATTTTTCTGTGATCATTCCCCTGCTCCCAGCCGGCTCAAAAGACAGGCAAAGCAAATGCCCTCTGCAGAAAAAACCCTCTGCAAACATGACATATTTCAGACTGTGGATGGGAATGGTAGTACATTTCACTTGTTAAATATCACGTATTCATCTGTTAAGACTAAGGAGACATCATTTATTTGCATAGATCTTTAACTTGACATTAACAGAAATTTAGGGGCTGTCTACAAAGACTTCAGATGACCCTAGAAATCCACTAAGGGAAAATTGAAGGATATGAATATAAGTAGTCAGTTCCTCAGCAACAATCATAAGAGGATCTAAATACACAGTGTAACAGATTAGCCCCAAGACCAAATCTGGATGAATGAAAGCTGTACACATTCCTAGCAAGTCAGACAAGTAAATTCAACAATTATTGCACAATACCAAAATGAGGTCTTATCACATCTCCTTCAGTAAATTCTAACATCAACCATTCTTCTCACTTTTCTGAAACTTAAGGATGTCACGACTAAGCAGCTGTCTGAGAAAACAGTAACTGAAACTCAATGACAATGCAAACACAAATTAACTCTGAATAACATTAGACACTAAATCGTCAGCTGCTGTTCAAGAACAAGAAGGATCAGAAGATCACTTGCAAGCTTATCTGAAAATAATAAGTCAATGCTTAGCAACGATCAAAATTCTACAAATTTTTAGGGCAATAATGATAAAACAGAAGTCTGTTTTGAATATGAGCTGAAGTCCTCAACACCCCACCTTAAAAAACCCACAACATGCCCTAACTTACACATCCAAAGCAGAAATAACAGTGATCAGAAATACAAAATGGTTCTATTCAAAAAGATCACTTACAGATCAGGACACTTCACCCTGGAAAAGATATCACCAGGAGAACAGGATAAAGACTTAATAAAATCACAAATCATTATGGAAATGCACAAGATGAAAGCATCTTCCATTATTTTTCATCAGACCAGAATGAAAAGGTATCAAAAGGGAGAAACAGGTCAACTTCCATTGTGGGACATTCTGTCACAGGTCATTGGTTAAGAAAAAGGTGAAATCCCTATTTCAGCAGATCTAAGCAACACCACCGATGATAGTTTTACAAATGCTCATCAAATTGATGATGATTCAGATGGACCTCCAGCTCAGAAAAATCCCTAAATCACTGACTACTGCAAAGAGGAAATGCTGTGTTTCTTGTCCTCTTTCCCTAAGCAAAGGCTTTTTCCTATCATCATGAACTGAACACCAGTGAGCCCCACAGTCTGAGCTCCATACAGACTCCAGTTTTAAAACCACGTCCAATTTACAAAGTGAAGCAACTGATGAAGCAGTAATTTCTTTTCTAGGACCAGCGTTATCAGCACAAACAACAGCTGCTGATTGTTAAAGACTGTCTGAAAAACATCTCTTTTCCCTTTCATCAAAAATATTGTTCATCTTGCAAACACTCCAGTCATGCTTCTAGAATTGCTAGTGGTGGTGTCACCTGACAGGCGTGGTGTGTAGGCTGCTCTGTGCAGAACTGATGTTAGCCTGTCTCAACAGTAGCCTGCAGGCTTGTTCAGCAAATGGCATCTTTTCAGTGTGCTTAATTTCATTCATATGAATTGAGCACACATATATTTAAAAGAGAAGGCTTAAAAAATACTAGCACACTACGAAAAACTAAAATTTCAGTCAAATGTGTCATTTGATGCCACGAGGCAGGAGAGTTAGCTCAATCCTGTAGAACTGAAAGGCAAGAACTCAAGTGCTGGTCTTGTTTCTGGCACTAATTTCTTTCACCTTAGAAAAATTTCTGGTTTTCTAGGCTCCATTTTTTTGAGGCTTTTCTTGGTGGTGGCTTTGTTTTTAATAAACTTCAAAATATAGAAGTGCATAAAGCCAATGAAAGAGCATATTATTACAACACATAAGTGGTAATGTCCCATACCATATTTTTTCTATTTAAAACAATCAATTTAAAACATGAAGAAACAATTCCATCTTAAAGCTTTTCAATTCTTCAATTTTTCACCATGAATCAAATACTTGCAGGAAGTTACAGATACTTACTTAAGCTGCTTAGCTGGCGTATGATAGCAGCAAGGGTGCTATTGGTTACACATTCCAGTTCACTTGTAATTCCCTCTGGCAGAGCTCCTCGGCACAGATGCCGTGGTTCAATGTTCCTTTTCACCAAAGGCATGGCTCACACTCTGTAATTTACAAATACATATGACAGTTACAAAAAAATGAAATTAAGAGCTCTGAATCAGTGTAGCACACATTCAGGCTTTTTTTATCCAAGAAAATACTTCACCTTTCTTCTTTTATAGCCTTGCTTCAGCCTTCCCACTGTAAGATACTGTACAATTCCAACTGGGGCACTGGAGTTGTGCACTCATGCCAGAATATGACCAAGAGCACTGCAGAGCAGCAGAGAGTACAGGCAATATAGCTCATGTAGGCTTCTTCCCTTAGATCTGGTGTGAGATTTACTGTATGCACAGACCTGTGCTACAGTTCCAGAATCAGTGGACTTCAGCACACATTTGCATTTATAAAAACCTGGCAGTCCCCACAGGAGTGGCAGGAAAGGTCATTGTCTGGAGCAGGCTGGCATCCTGCCTTGGCAAGCTGGCCACCAGCAGGCCGACCAAGCACTACAGCCCCTGATTACGTCAGACACCAACCTACCCCAGCTCTGACAGTTTTCAGTAAAAATGATAAATTCACCTGACACGTAAGGGCAAGTGCCTCTCAAAATTAGGCTGCACGAGGAAGAAGATGGTTTTCCACAGGTGGTGCTGTATGGCACTCAGAATGGGGTAAATGCATGCACTGAACAGCTTTTGGGAACATGCCAGATGCAGGAACACACTTAGCTGAGAAAACCAAGGTTTGTCAGAACTGGTTTTCCTGGAAAAAAGAAATAAATGAGGATGGTGTCTTGGTTCCAGCTCAGACCAAGGGGAGGGGCCAAGACATTGTGCTATTTGATACCATCCCACATCAAAGCCAGGGGCAGGGAAAAGGGGTTCCTCTCTCATTTCCAAGCAGCAGTGCATTCCTCTACAGTCAGGAACAGCTTGGCTTCACTCAAGTCAGGCTCTGCAATGAGCATTTTTGCACATAAATCATTCTCACTTTTTATATATTTTTCTTATCAATGTTGCTGCCGCAACTGTTTGTTTTCTTTCATTGCTGTTTCCAGTAAATTGTTCTTGCCTCAAGCTGTGATGTTTGCCTTTTGTGCATCCAGTTCTCCTCTCTGGGCACCTGGGGGGGCGGGGGGCAGAAGAGGGGGAGAAGGGGAGTAAGCAAGTGACAGTGTGGTTTGGCAAGTCTTGGGGGAGGAACTGAATTGTGGAGTACCATTCCTAAACCACGACAGATGGGGAAAACAAGTACAAAAAGAGATCTCAAAGCATCACAAAAGGGCACAATGGCATAGAAAACACTGTCCTGCAGAGAGCAGCTTTGAGAGCAAGAATGCCCAAGTGAGATAGAATTCTCTCAAAAGGGAAGCAATATAAAACAAAAACATTTAAAGCAGTTTTCTTTAAAATGACATTAACACAATAGTCAACTTGATTACATTTTTAGCACCAACAATTCAATGTCCATGCACGACTCATGAATAATATTCTATTTAAAACCATATGGCATGGAAATTTTCTGGAACAAGAAATTACATTATTACCAAGGACAGTTCATTTGGAAAAGACTTAGCTGAAAATTTATTTTTTACTGTACTAAAGCAACTAAAGTAGACTTTCAATTTCTCTAATTAAAATCACATTTGTAAATTAAACAATGCTTTTGCCTTTCAAATGTTGCAAAGTTTTGTAATGACTTCCGCCCAAAGATTTAAAATATTTTATTCTCAAGAACATTTCTAAAAGATTAGCAACCTAAAAGAACAAAAAGCAAACTATTTGACTGTAAGACTATTTCATAACAGGTCAGAAAGGAATAAGCTCATGACTTCTAAGCAGCAGTCTTGAATTATATTGTACATCATTCTTAATATGAGACTATTTGAGTATGTCAGAATTTAAGGTCAGCTGAGTTTGCTAAATTTTACACAACACATCAGAGGTAACAGAAGCAATTTCTGTATTTGCTAAAAAAATCCTATTTCTGTTCTTGTTTTTGTATTCCTCTATAAACATATATATTTCAAAATACTACTTCATATCCATTGCAGACACTTTTCTGAACTTAATCAAAAGAAGTCATAACTGGAAATTTGCTATTACTGAAGAGCAACATCTAGCACCAATATTCTGCAAACAGGCTAGTGCATTGGAGCTGTGAAATAGAAGTAATTATGAGGAATTCTTTCACTGTAAGGCAAATGTTACAGTGAAAATGCATTTCACATAAACATCATTTTTAAGAAATAAAAGGAGCACAAATTAGTGCTAAATCAAAATTTTATATGACAAGGCCGTCAGAATAAGGCCTGTTTTTCCCATGGCTTTCTGTGCCCCCTGCCCTTATCATTTGCAGTTTACCCGACTTCCTCACTAGCCCACACAACACACTGGGCCCAGTCAGGAGCTGGCTGCATGCTGCCCAGTTATTTGTCTGCTACCTCTTGAAACACCTACCACTGAATACAACCAGAAAGCCTTCCACCAGGAGCTCTTATTTAAGTCCCTTCTCCACATAATGTCTTTCTTGCCTCTAAAAGCTAATTTGAAAAAAATATACTACTGCAGTTTGAGCTTCTCATTTTCTTGTCACTTCCTGATGAAATGGTCCAGAGCTACCAGGGGAGTGACAAACCAACACAAGAAATCCAATTTCTCTAAAGAGCAGGCTAAAGCACACACCAGGGCTGAGGGTAGAGGAAAATAAACAACTTCCGTGTTTGAATGCATGATTTAAATTATTATGTAGCAACCTCATTTCAGTTTGAGGTTTAATTCCAGAAGGTAAACTGAACACCAATGAGTAAATACATGCAACAAATTAAGCAATCCACTACCTGCTCCTGATCAGAGGAAAAGAAAAAAAGAACGCTGCAACTGCAATAAGTTTCTTCTAATTTAAAACCTTTACCTAACTGAATTACACACTTACAGACCTATTCAGATATTAACCCATTACTAAGTAAAAAGCTTGTGTCCTTACTATTAAAGTACAACCACCTTTTTCTTCACCACACACAACTCAGATAAACTTAATCCTTTTTAAAGAAAATGCATGAGAAGTGAGGCTAAATTAATTTCAAAATCTATGTAGCAAGAAATTAGATGAGAAATAGACAAAACAGGCCGCTGAATTACAGGGGCTTAATGAGACACAACCAGACTGAAGGGAGTGTGTTACCAGAAGCAAAAACCAAGTATTTGCAATGGCAATTCCACCACCTTCGACATTCATCTTCCACCTGTTTTGAGTCACACTCAGTTCCAGTTTCTTCCTAGACAAGATATTCACTGTAATGTCACTATATTAAATACACTGGCATTTAGAAATCATATTCAATTTTGCAATACAGATGTTTAATAATTTCTCTTCCTTTCTGCTGTGTTTTAACCCCAGCCAACAGCCAAGCCCCACGCAGTTGCTCTCTCTGTCCCCCACCAGCTGGATCAGGGAGAGAATCAAAAGAGTAAAAGATGGAAAACTCATGGGTTGAGATAGAGACAGTTCAATAGGGAAAAGCTGCCTATGCAAGAAAAGCACACTAAGGAATTAAGTCACTGCTTCCCACAGGCAGGCAGGTGTTGAGCCATCTCCACAAGAGCAGGGCTCCATCACACATAATGGTGACTTGGGAAGTCAAAGTATCGCACCATCACTCCAGACATCCCCCCTTCTTCCTCCTTCTCCTTATTTCATACAGTGAGCATGATGTCACATGGTCTGGAATACTCCCCTGGTCATTTTGGGTTGCCTGTCCCAGTTGTGTCTCCTCCCAAATCTCCCAAGCACCCCCAGTATTCTCCTTGACAGTGTCAAAGTACAGTAAGCAGAAAAGGCTATAGCTCTGTGTAAGCTCTGCTCAGCAATAACATCTCTAATTTATCAACCCTGGGTTGAGCACAAATCCAAAACACAGCTCCCTGCTAGCCTCTGTGAAAAAAACCCTCTACCCCAGCCCAAAACAGAACACCTCTCATCCACAAATAATTAAAAAATCTAACGCAAATAAATTATTTTCTAAAATTATGTGAGTGCAGTGGATTGGCCCCAATCCTAAGTTTGTAATTTTTTTACTCATTTTACCCCAGCTAAGCATGCAATGAAACCAAAGACTCATAAGTCGGATAAAGGGGTTCATCTCCACTGTGAGGTCACCTATGTCTTTCAGCTGCTTTTAAACCATCAGCTGCATCTAGCACAAGAGATGAAGAATCTAGAAAGGTGCTATATTGCACACATACAACTGGCTGAAGCGGAAATGTATGAGACATCAGTGTCAGACCAGAAAAATCAGAGGAGTGAGAAGGGGAGAGAAGAAAAACTAAGAGGGTGAGATGTTGCTTAACATCTCACTAAACCCATGCGTGCCTCACTGGACACGGATCCGATTTGACATCTCGCTGGACTGAACTCTGAGTGGAGTACAAACGGACACTGCTCTCCAAACCCTCCAGCCCTCAGCAACTCGATTTCCATGCACATTCTGAAAAGACAGGACATCAAAAGCTTGAATTAGCTTAGATCAACCCATTAAAATTCATGTTTTGCACACTTCCTCAGTATTCTCACCTCCCTTATCTTCTTTCTCTCCCCCACCCATAAAAACTTGCATAACAACTCCATAACAACTTGCCTTTTATCTTAAAATTAGAAGGCACTTATCCCAGTAGTCACTGCTGTAGAGGCATGTGTGGTACAGAAAGATTTAATCAAAGCATTTTTGCTTTTCTCTGCATGCTTCCCCCGCAGCCACAGAAGTGCCACTCCAGGTCAACTCAGACTACTTTCCCCTGGACAGCAGCTGTTAAACTGCATGCAAAAAGTCTGACGCTGCCTTGGCAAGTCAGATTCTTAAAAAAAAATCATGTAGAGAGTAGATATACAGGAACAAACTTGAAAAATGACAAACACCATGTGCAATCTTCCCAAACAACAGCAGAGCACAGCTATTACAAGAGACAAGCAGGGTTTTTCAAATATTTGAGCTACTGGTGAAAACTCAAAGTACCAGCTGCTCCCCAAACCTGCCTTTTGTCCTTTCACATTCCCAAAACGGCAATTTACATGAGTGCTAAAAATATGCACCTGAATTTCATGGTTCTTTATTTTAAGTTCTTTACACTAATACCACAAAACAAATTCCAATTCATTAAACAGTCTCTCTACTTGTGAATGTTTACTTATTACATTTTCTCAAAGACACTGTTCAATTCCTTTTTAAGCTCTTCAGAGATTTCTTCTTGTATCTGCTAGTAAACTATGACAAAGCTGAACATTTTACCATGAAAAAGAGCTTACTATCCATCAAATCTAAATTCTCCCTGAATATAGTCTATTCTTTTCAGAGAGCTTTAGAGCTTTCCATTGATGAATCTCACAGATCTCTACAAAAAGAGAACATACCATAATTCTCCTTCTATGGAGAAGAAAAACGAGACAGACTGAATACACAGCTTGCCATGAGTAATGTACCAGATGGGATTCCATTCAGGATTAAGCACCTAAATTTGTATAACCACTTATATATGGGCTCAGCAGAAATTCAGAGAGAAACCAAATCCCTGCTTCTCTTGATAGATACAAGAATGACACAGTGAGTTCAAATACCTCATGTGTAAGCTCTGATAGGCATTCACCTAAATTTCAGTGTCTGAATCCAGAACTGTATTCTACCTCATCAAAACCAGAGAAGTACCACTTGTTTGCTCACATCAAGCCACACAATCAAGTTACACTACCTCCTAATCACAGTCTCCATGTCTAAGGCATTGCAACATTAAAAACCTTTACAGACAGTTAAGTTTTCCCATATCTAATGTTCTAACAGTCAATTTAACACACAATTTCCGTCTCTGAATGGCACACAATTTGGTAATACTGCCCATTTTGCAGTTCAGGTTTGTAATTCTCAATAGCCTGCCAACACCCAGCCTCAAGATTCATGTATGTGCTGAACTGGATTAGAAGGGAAAGCAGAACGGTGAAAGACTCCAAGTACCAGCTTTGAAGATGCTCTCCCATCCCCATTTTTTTTTCCGCCATGGAGGTGCCATTATCACAGATTTCCACATCCTCCAAAGGCTCTTCATCCTTCACAAGATGAAAGAAAAGGGATACGTGGAGAGTAAACACTGCTATCCTCCGATCCTAATGCAAGGAAAGGAATAAATATGCCTTTAATGCATGCTCCTTTCTGTTTTTTTCCTTATCCTAAATGACTGAGACCCTGATGTTTGTGAACCATTGCTACTTGTCCTCTCTGAATGTCATTTACTACCTGATCAGTAACGACAAGTTAAAAACAAACCGTAACTAGAATCTTTTCTGGAACTTATTGAATTCAAGATTCATCTAATGTCATTCATCTGTACTTTTAAAAGTTTTGAAGCTTTTTCTTTTTTTTTTTAACTGGCTTAATTCTAACAAGAATCTGAATCCATCCACATTTTATATACTGCAAAATAATATAGAATATTTAGCCATCAGTTATTGTCTCATAGTGCTCTCTAATGCCCCAGAATTATTTTTTATCAAAAGGCGTCCAAACAAGACTAATTTTTAATAGTCTGTTCTAGTTATTTGGGCTCTCTCACATATGCAATTCCTCTCTCAGCCACATTACTATGTAATGAGTATCAAAACAAAATATTGTTTTACTAAACCACAATCATGCTTTAAGTATCAAGTACTTTATTTTTATTAGAGCTACCCCAATCTAAGGGACATTGCATTTTTTAGTTAATATACAGGTTTTTTTCAGGCTTTAAGCAATTTTTAATGCAACTCTCCTGATTTTGATAGGCATTTGGTGACGCAAGGGCAGACTTTTGATACAAATATGCACAAAGTCTAATAGAATTCTATTTCCTAAGGATAACTAAAACCCAAGAACATTTCTTATCCACAACAAACCACATCTTTCAACAATACATGTAAAGTGAAATGCCTAGAAAATGTCCCTCTCAGTACAATTTAATATATAGCCAATTCTATCCACCATCGTTTTCATAGATCCTGCTGGTTGCCAGGTCTGTGTGAAAGGAATGACAGTTAAGGATGGAATGAAAGCAGGTTTTTTCCTCTCAGTATCAGACCACCACTTCTGATCTTCCTCTCGCATCATACCAATGTAAGTATGAGCGATGATGAAAAGGGCACAGAAACTCCTAAAGCTATTTTGTTTCTTTAATAGAGCTCTTTAATGTCTGTTGCAATGAGCTGCTTCTGAAGGTTCACCAACTTGGACGGTTGTTTTGTTTTCTTTTCTTTATTTGGCAGAGTTTTGTCTGTGCTGAGATCTTCAGGGCAGATTTTATGGTCCAGTGATATTATGAAGGAAATCAAGATATTAAGCAATGACAAGAGAAAGGACAACAGGAGAAGGGATGGGAATTAGTTTTGCTTATTTGCAATCCACAATTTTGTGGATGTACATTTTCCTAGTCAACCTTTCCTATCTCCAAAAAATGTGTAAGAAGCAGAACAACAGCCACCTCTGTTAACACAGTGGGCCTGCAACAAAAAAGTTTGCAGAACCATTAAAAGGTGAATGCATTAATTCAGGAATTTCCACTGATTAAAAAGTTGGGAGAGAAAGAAGTAAACAAATCTTCACAGCAGTGAACATTTACAGGTACTTTAAATTTAGTTCTCAATATTTCAGATTAACTATAAACATGCGTAGAAAAGACAACATTCACAAATGCAAGAAAAGAGGACTATTCAACCTAAAATTAAGTAGCTATTCTTTCCTTGACACTATAGACTGTAATATAAAAGGCCTTAAAATATTATCAATAATTATGAAGTGAGAAATTTACTTATTTTCTCTACAGCTTTCAGGATGAGTATTTTGGTGTCTTTTCCCCTTTGTTCTACAACCCCATGTTTGCATTACCTGTCCACTGTAGCTCAAGATGATCTTTGGGCACCTGCCGTTTTTTGATAGTGCCAAAGGTCTCCTCAACTTCTGATTCAATACTTGTGTCTACAGCTCACTGCCAAGTAAGAGTCCCCCAGTGAAGAAAAGAAGACTGGGGGACCACTTCAAAGTTATTGTATTAACATTTTCCTCTCAACAGAACTGTAACATTTCAAAGCCACAATCCCAAGAATAATTTTTCCCATTCACAATACTCTTCACAGCATGTTCTAAGGAAATAAAAACCTTATCATCAGGAAGTACAGACAGATTATGACGAAGTTTCATTACCTGCTCCAAAATAAGGGATCACATACGTGTCATCTAATTAAATGGCTTCATCGTTGTTCAAGGAAGAAATAAAGGTATTCCTCACTCTCTGCTAATGAAGCCACTTAATTGAAGGTTAACAGTGGTTTATCTCAATTTCCAAGTATGCAACTTTTCAGGCCCAACTGCAACATACCTATGGAATATAGAATGTATTTCCTGTATTAAGTTCTCACTGTTCAAATTAATGGACTTTGCCATTTACACTCACAGCATTTTTTCCACTGCCTAATATGCAAAAATCTTTGCCAGTAAATTACATTGGGTTTTTTTTTACTCTTGTCACTTAAATCTTTCTACTTTTTAAACATGCATTATCATTTTCATAAAAATACAGGAAAAGCATATACACAGTATATTTTTCATGTTGAAGTACATTTTTTTAAACACTAACATTTACTTAATTCCATCACTCCATTTCTTCACAGAATAAGCTTTCCCCAGAACATCTATACATATCCCTTAACTAGTTTTACCCTCTCTTATTTTTCTCATGCTTATCTTTACTCTGAAAACTGAGATTTGAAAGCTGTTATCTTGGATTGTGTCACTTTCTTCTGATTACCTCCTCCCTTAGAACAGCTTACAATGCTAGAGTTGTAGTTCCAGACTTTAAACATCTCATTTTTAAATAGCCTTCCTGAATCTGATTTCAGATTTCCTTTCCTTAAAATCCTCTTCATTGAAAGAAACACAAAACAATGCAAGAAATACACTGTGGTACCGCAGAACCTGCGTGTTAAGCTTTTCTCCTTCACTAATACATTTTAGTCTTCCTTGACACCCAATGGTATTCAGACACCTATTTACAAACAGACTTGTTTACCTGAAATTTAACAAAAGTTCATGGAGTGCACAGTACAATAGCCTGCTGTACTGAATCCAATCACTCTGCCAGCATCAGATCCACCCATCCTTTTCCACTCATTCTGTAACAGAATACAGATGATCCAGGGCACCTTCACACATGACTAGAGTCTCTCGCTTCTAGACCACAAGCTGTGCTTTCTCTAACCAATTCATTAAGCCAAAACACTAATTACACTTTATCTCAAAAGATGTAAGGCTAAAGAGTATTAAAGAAATCCAACAGAGTAAACTGAAAGACATCTGTACACGGTATACTTGTTGCTGTAAAAAAGAAAAATCCAGTGTAAGGAAATAACGGTTCATGAAAAGCATGAACCAAAAAACCCTGGAAAACACTTCCAAAAGTTTTTTCACAAGTAAGTAAATTTGAATCCGTTTGAATCTGCTATCACCTGACACTATGCTTAATGGTAAAAAGTGACCGGTCACATCAATACAGCTGAATGGGGAAAAAGTTGGTTTCTGCCTGTATGGGTCTAAGCCTAGCCTGACTACCGTTAAATTTATTAATTGTTCTATATAAATCACATTTTCTCTTCTGCCTTCTCCCCGTAGCCACATGAATGACCTTAGCACACAGGGAGTCATGAGACCTCACATTGTTTCTTTCCACTGAACAGTGACCAGTTTAAAGTATCAACAAAAGATGCCGACACGTTAATCTTGTTCTTAGCGTGATGGCTGCTCATCCTGCTCCTAGTCCCTTCCAGATGGCACGGTGTGAAAGGGATGGTGGGATGGGGAACAAGGAATATTCCACGCTGTTCCGAACATCTGTTCCACTGCATTCATACATTTAAAAAAACCCAATAAAAACCTTACTGCCACTATCAATTTCACTATTTCAACTTAATACAGATAGACTAACACCAAATACAGTGTAAATGTTTTGCATGCACATGAGAAAAAAAAAAGTCTTTTCAAATCACATAAGAGCATTTGCTTCATTTTTGTCCGTCTTAAGAACGGACTTGTTTCAATCACAAAGCACTTACACTGAACTGAAAACACAGTTTTCTTTCCTATCACCTTTCTGTACCACACCCCAAGAATTTATTATCACCCCTTCTCCTATCCAAGCAACCGGAACTGAACTGAGTCACTATTTGTTTCCCTTTGGTTTATATTATTTGTCTTTACAGCAAAGAAGCACACTACACATTTGTTGGAGCTTGTTTCAATTTAATTTGTCCAGTTTGACACAGCAGCTAAGAAATACTTTGCTTGTGCATACAAAGAAATAGTGGTAGCCTTTTGTTTTTTAAGCAGAGTTGAAAGAAATGAAAATATATTTTACTACACTATACTGTCTACCTCTCAAGTGACATTTACCCTTTGAAAATACCACCTCTTTCTTGAAAAGAAGCACCCAGCCAAAACTAGGAGAAACTCAGAACAAAAGAGGAAGAAGTAGTGCTTTGTCCTACAGCACAGGAAAGAAGACTTAGATTGATCATGCCCCCCCCCTTTTGTATCATCTTGACATGTGCGAGCCATACGGCTGCTGAATTATTCAGCTCTTTGTACTTGGAATACCCAATGATTACATGTATGAAAATTTAGAAGTACTGAAACACTGACTGGAAGAGCAGCAGATTGTAAAATCTAATTTTGTTTTGACCTTTAGTACCCTACATGGTAACATTCAGCGAGAAGTATAAACCAGATGAAGTCAAAAGGAACAAAATCACAAAGCAGCAGAGAGCTAGTTGTAACACTGAGCTAATTAGGTCAGGAACAGCCTTCCACTAGCAGGTCGAAATGTTTCCAGATGTCATCTGGAAACAGGCTTGGATCTTAATCAGATGTGAGCACAGTTTGTTATGCAGACAGAGCCACACAGTTCTCACTTTCCACAGCAAAACTCAGCAGCCCAGACAGCTGAGAAAAAGTCTACACGCCACTATCTCAAAACCCAGAAGTATTCCCCTGAACTGGCTAAGATGAATTAAGCATTAAAAATAAATCATGGCCCAAGTAACATGCTGTGTATTGCAACACTAGTGACTCCCACCTATTTAGTACCTGTTAATTTTTCTAGCATAGCAATACCACAAAGCAACAAATAATAAGTTAAAAAAAATTACAAAACCAAAAGAACTGCTATTTAATAAACATTGGTACTTAATTAACAATTAACCATACCGGGATATTCCCCACCTGAAGGAAATGTCTTTGTTTCCTACCCACCTACTGCAGTCCAAAAAACATCATTACAATCAAACTCCTTCAGCTATCTGACAATTAAAATAATAAGACAAAGAGTGGCTTTTCATGTCCCAATTTACAATTCACCACTGAGAAACTACTGTAATTATGATTCTTTCAACACTCTCTTGGATGATGGCATTAAACACCTTGCAGTGCTTACTTTAAGCCTCTTTTGCTTATCTGATGCACATTCTTTTAAGAGTTTGAAGTTATATACAGTCGCATTCTATCTACGTTACAGAAATGGAAAAATTCTGTGACAAGAACCATTATCATATAATTTCTTTAACTACTTCAGACAATTTGATGCTGGAACAACTCATAATAGAATATTGAACGTCTGCAACTGTAAACAAGCCTTTTCTTAGTGTTTTAGACTACAGTAATGTACAAATAACTCCTGCAGACGATTTAATGCACATTTGTCCCAGCCTCCCTCCTTCACAAACAGCAAGAGTTTATCAGAAACAAATGCCTTGATTATATAAAGAAAACCTAAGTTGCAGCTAGGCTTGCTGACTTACACTGATCCCATTTAACGGAGCCTTACTGGATTTAAAGTGCTTGAAATAACTGTCTGGGTCACAGTCCATGTGATAAAAGCCACCTGGTGAGGCCTCAGGAGCCCTCCTGCAGGGACAACATGCCATTCAGATCCTCCAATGACCTCAAGCTAAACCAGAAGCAAATTCAGTAATTTGTTTCTCAGAACTCCAATTAACCTTAAATTGGAAGGGAAAGTAAAAAAGGGATCAAAGATTCCATTTGTCATCAAATAATATCCATTTTATGGCAATACACAGTGTTCCTCATTTCTCATACCTACTATTCACATGCAAAAACCTTTTAAAACATTTTTTAAAATTTTTTCCAGAAAAAAATCTGCTCTTCAGCTCTTTTACCCCCAGCAGTTGATCTAAAATGTCACATGGAAGGGTTACATTTTCACATAATTCAGTTAATCCAAAATTTAAAATGTCACATGGAAGTGTCAAGTTTTCTGATAGTTCTTTTTCATACAAGAAACCCTCAGGATGTCATATATGAACATACACACAAGTACACTTTGTGTACATTTATATTCTATATAGGCACGTGCAATTCATACACATTTATTATACATATGACACACAGAGATGATGGAAGAGACCAATAATGTAGGTCAAACAGCAAAAGAAAAAGTACTTTGGATTAATGTTGAATAGCCGTGATATATCACCCACCTCTACTCCCAACAAACCTCCTCCACTCCCAGTTCTCACCAGGGAAGAAAGACTTTACCACTGGGAAACAACTGCAATGACTCTTTTTCAAGCTACCACATGTGTATCACAATCCTTAAAATACTTTGCTGTCAAAGCAACTTCAATATCCACAGCCACGCAACAGTAGCAGGACACAGCCCATGAAGATTTAAATTACTACAAAATAAAGCAACATCCCTGGAGTTCCTCAAGGTGAAGCTTTACACCCACACAACACATTTTCCTGATTTTGACACTCCTACCAACACTTGACTACCTATATATATATCAGAAACCTGGAAATGGCAACTCGTCTGTGTAGGGGAAAACCAGATTTATTTTGGGTGCTTTCATGGAAAAACTGAACTAAATATTTTGTGTCTGGATCCAACAGCTGAGTCTAACTGAATTGAAAATTCCCAACTATTTTTATCCTGAGCCAAGTGTGCCATCTGTTCCCATGAAGTCCATCTTCTGGTAGCTACTGTACTACAGCATTATCACAAAGTGCCATGTGATCGAGGACTGGTGTATAAATCAAGAAAGACACTATGAGTGACAGAAAGCAACACTTAAGACCGTTGTAAAAAAAACAAAAACCAAACCCAAGCCAAAACCAACCATAACAAAACCAACAAAAAAACCAAAACAACAAACCCACAAAAAATCACCACAAAGCACAAGGAGCCTTATTTAGGCCCCCTGTTAATAAAGCTTTTTGTGTTGTGGTTATTTCACTCTGGTGCATAAGGAAGGCTGAGCTCTGGTCAGCGACTTTCCCAGGGTGGGGATGTATTTTATGTCTTTCCTACATGTTATCTGCCTGTACACAGTGATCTGAGCACTAAGGATGCTATTTCCCTCTTCCAGCTCATCTTCCTCACTCTCTTCCAGACAGTTTACATCCTCAGGGTAATGACACAAATCATTCCTGTTTGACGCATGAGAAATAAGCAATGTGTAATTCTTCAGTTCATAAAATGAAATAGTAACAGTTACAGATGAAGCAGAACATCCAGTTATCAGAAGTACAGGAGCTCCCTGTACCCCAACAACTGAATCACAAGCGAGTAACATGGGATCCAGCAGAAATCAAGGTGGATCATACTCCTTTTCCTGCCCTTATCAATACTGAAGATATTTTTTCAAAACTAATTTAGATGAGCAGACACCCATTTGTACCTCTCACCAGAAACAGAATACTAAGAGAAATAAATGGCAGTAAAAAAACATAAATCTAAACACATTTGATATATTTGTTATTGATATGTAAGGCACACTAAAATTTTATGCAGCTACATCTCCCCAGATATAAAAGATTACATCCTCTCTTGGTGTTTCTGGCTCTTTTGTGACAGATCCTCTCTTGCACTAGGATCACAAATTCAAATGTCAAGGTTCTGCCCACCATTACCTTCTTAATAATTCAAGATAGAATGTTGGCCTCAGATTTTTCTTTTTGATGTTGTTTTGAGGCTTTAGTAGTTTTTTGGGTTGGAGTTGTGGGGGTTTTGGTGGTTTTTTTGTTGGAGTTTTCTTGGAGGTTGTTAAAGCTAAAATCAGTGTCAGGCAGTACTACAAGTAACATGCTTTGATACAGGAACACTGGCATACAAAACCTCATTTTCAGCATTAAAGAGATTTCCTCGTTACACATACAGTAACTCCCATTGTGAGACAAATAAGCTACTATAAAACCATAGTGAGTCTGAGACAGAATACAGCAGTTAGTCTTCTGTAAAAATCCCCTTTCAACACTTGAAGGCTGGAAAGAAACTTGTGTTCCATGAAACCTGGCAGTGTATCAACACATCTCCATGGAGCTGGCAGGAGAGAAGTGCTCCAGAAACCAGCTTCAAGGAAAAAAAAACATTCTTATCATGTACAAATAATCACTAAAAAGAGGCTTAGGCAACTTTTTCTCCTAGCTAAAAATCATCAAATCACAGCTAAGATTACTGGGGATGCAGAGGTTATCAATGATAGCACTAAATAATCTGCTTTATTTCTGTATTTCAAATCAGTGCATTAGAATACCCCTTGTGGAACCTTTTGTCTTTCTTCAAGACATATACATATAAATATATATCTTGAAAATGTAAACTTAGCTTTACAAGGGACTAGGAAATTTCAGAACCTAATAGTGAGTATTTGAAAGCATCACACTGATTTATAGCTATATCTGTAATTCTCTTTTAGTCAATGCCAAGTGTGGGTGAATGCTACGTGTGAGCTGGGAGGAAAACAGCCTTACATAGAATAATAAAAGCACAAACCATCAAAATACATGGAGTCCACAATAAACAGCATGAGCCATCAGGTTTTTCACCTGTGAGCCTCTGAGGATGTTCAAAGACTTCAGAGACTGCATTAGCAAGTTGCGTGGTACAATAGGAACATAAGCACCTTCAGAGCAGAACAGCTGCTGGTGATGATCCTGAGTCCATCTTGCATACACTCTTTTTTGTAGGGAAACAGAAACATTTGTGCCAAGCCAGTGCTCTCCCAGTCTATGGACCATCAGATGCTGACATTATCACATGCCCCTACAGACAACGTTTTGGTTTTACACTCATCTGAAAGAGTTCATATACTTCACATCTGGGGAATTTGCGTCGTAAATATAGTCCTGGATCCAGGCCAAACCTGCAGTATAATGCATCCTACAATGTTGTTTCAGCATGCTTTAATTTGCTATATAAAGGCTGAAAAAGAGCAGTGTTATTTTGTTTTAATTTTATCAGGACAAGATGGAAGCAGAAAGGCAAATACAGGTTAAAAGGAAAATGGATCATCTTAAGGCTGAAAATATGTCAATATTTAATTGTGCTTCCCACCAATACTTACAAATGAAGGTTCCATGGAGAAGGAAGGAATAAAAAAAAATATGTACCGGAGTCAGAGTTTCCTTGATCCTCTCACTTCCTCTAATGCACTCAAGCCTCCCAATCCTTTGGGAAGGATCTCATGTTCCTTACCAACTGGCAGTCAGACAACACAGCAAAATCCTGGCAATAGAGCCAACTAAAGCCCACTGAAAAAGGAACAGACTGCCTAAACCTAGCAAGGCTGCAGCTGCCAAGGAGCATCACCAAGCCCATTACAGTAAGGTTACCCAATACCTGCATTCCGACAGTATCTGTACACCCTCACATTAAATTTACTCTCCAAACATGAGAAAGGCAAGAAGCAGCATCTCAATTATACTGCTGAGAGGCACAAGAGTCACTTGTGTGCTGGTCAGCATCATCAAGGCCTGTAGAAGGATCAGAAATTGGACCTAGCTCACCTCAGTACTTAGCAACAAATATTTCAACCACAAGATGAGTTATGTTTCCTTCTCAGAAGCAAAACACAGTCATGCCTCAAGATCCGCTACACCAAAAGTTGTGCTTTTTAAGACAGCTGTAAGCCAACTGCTCCTTGATTTAATTAAATGGATTCCTCTTCCCCTTCCTGTTTCAACACTTGTGCTATTATAGCTACTGCTCCTGGCTGAGCTGCTTCTCGTATTGGAATCAGATTGGAAATCAGCAAAAACCTAATCCAGGGGAAAGAAGTCAAAGCAGTTTATGGAATTAGTACTCCTATATGTGAGAGTATGGAAGTGATAGTGAAAGCACTCAAATCTGCTTCAGGACAAAAGAAAAAAAAAACAAAAAAACAAAAAAAACAAAGCAATTCAAGCTGAACTCCCATTTCCTACTCAATTACTGTGCTTAGTTGTGTAGGTGAACAGCAAGCTAAGCACAAGCAACTAGGTAAGACCTGAAAGACTAGCAACTGCTTCCTACAAGAAATGGCACCAATATTGTCATATTGAAAGAATTTTACTTGAGTCATACAATATGCTGATTTGGAAAGGACCCGTGAGGACAGTCTACTCCAGCTCCTGACCACACAGGGCAACACAAAAGTTAATCCAGGTACTTAAGAATGTTGTCCAAATGCTTCTCAAACTCTGACAGGTTTGGGGTCACGACCACTTCCCTGCAGAGCCTATTCCAGTGCTTGACCACAACTCACGGTGAACAACTTTTCCCTAACATCCAATCTAAACTTCCCTGATGCAGCTTTATGTCACTCCCCTGCATTTTGTCACTGGACACCTGACACAGGCTGGATCAGCACCTCCCTTTCCACACCCTCACAAGGAAGTTGTAAACAGCCTTAAGGTACCCTCTTCCCCAAGATTAGCACATAGTGCCTTCAGCTGCTCCTCAGAAGTCATTCTCTCTAGTCCCAGTCCATCTTACTGGTAGGAACACAAACCAATGACACTAAGGAGCTCAGAACTCCTGCAATTTTTGGGAACTTTCTACTGACACATTTCCCAAAGTCACACAGGCATCCCAGCAAACTCTTAGTAGGTCAACAAAAAATTTACTGAACAGAAGAAAACAGATAACTCATGTGTGCATTACAAATTCTGCTTACCTTTTTGGCCACATAAGTAGTTTATGTCTGTATCCTTTCCATCTCTTTCTAAAAACATGCTAGCATAGAGAATGCTAACATTGATTTCTGTGGTTTGTTTACAAAAAGAAACAAGTATCATATACTCATAAATATTTAAGACCAAATTTATTTTTGAAGAATGAAATACTAAACATGTACTTTTTAAAATAAATACACAGTACTCTGAAACAGGAGCATGGATAGCAATTCAAGACAAAAATTAGTATCCTCTACTCAGGAACAAGAAGTCACTTATCTCATGAAAGGTTCTCATCTCAAGAAAAGCAGTTTCCCGTAGATCCTGGTAAATTGTAATGGTCCTCTTTTCTTTTCCAAGAGACTAACACAGAACCAAGGACAAACCAATAAAAAAAAAACAAGGAACCATTCTCTCATGTTTTCAATCTAAAATCTAAATTTAATCCAAATTGATCTAGTAATTCATAGAGAATAGAACATTTCTTCACCTGTTACCATTAATCACCAGTCATAAAATGTAAACAGGTAGATTGCATGCTGAACTGATCATATTCATATTTCCCAGTAGCATCTATCAGCATTCCACAACCTGAAGCCACTCAGTTTCATACTGATAAGATGCCCTGTCCATATTTTAGAGCCTTGTCCTTTCTAGTAGTCCTACTGCTGCTGGTTTATCTCCCCCTTCATATCCAGCACCACTACTCTGTGCTTATTCACCACTCCAGCTGCCAACACAGCAACCGAGATTTGTGTCCTTCACATGCTCTACAACCACTTTCCTCTAGTAACCTGGACTCTGCTCTCCACACCTCACTTCTGCAATGCCACGTCTCACTATGTCTTTGGAAGTTGCCAGCTGGTCCAACAAGAGTTGGAGGCACTGGTTACTAAGAGGAGAGATAGAAACTAATCCTTTCAACTACCCTTTCACCCCTGCAGTTGTACAATCCAGTGTTTGCCAATAAGCCCTATTTGGTACAAAACTTTTTTTTTTTTAATTAATTAAACTGTTTACTATTCAAAGATTTTAAATTAAAGACCGTTTCTTACTCTTGGAAGAAAGAGTCCACTAACTAAAAGAATGGGACAGGGTAGTGGCTCCTCCTCCTTTCCTATCCACTCCCCAGACAGTCCAAATTCCCCTCCCACTGCCAGTGTAAAACATCCTATTCAAATTCAAAGGCTGTGTTTTTATTTGAATATGAAAACTCTTCCAACACACCCCATAGCAAGTCAACTCTTTCCACAAACCCTCAGAAGTAAATGCTGCTTCTCCCCAGACAATAAGGAAAATGCATCTAGCTTACTAAATGCTGACAGGTCACAGACCAGGCAGCTATCTGCAAAGACTCAGTGTCTTATTTTAATCTGTTCTAGTGCATAGCTGAGGCTACCTTGTAGCTGCAACCAGATAATTTAAGGGCAGCCTGTTTTTCCCTGAAGGCTCTTCTCAGCGTTGCCAAACAAGACAAGAGGCAATGGGCAGAAACAAATGCACAGAAGTTTCACCTGAACGTAAGGAAGAACTTCTTCAGTGTGCAGTGACCACACACTGGAATAGGCTGCCCAGAGAGGGTGTGGAGCCCCCCTTACTGGAGATATTCAAGAACCATCTGGACACAACTCTGTGCCATGTGCTCAAGGATGACCCTGCTTGAGCAGGGAGGGTGGACCAGATGCCCCTCTGTGGTCCCTTCCAACCTTATCCATTCCATGAAATACACAAACCAAATAATAAATGAGGAAGTTTTAAATGTTAATGTTTTATTTACAAGTAAAAGTATAACACTGCAATGAGTATGGATGAAGCATGCTTTAATTTTATTCCTGAATTCAAAAAAGAAAGGGCAGCCATCTAAATGCTGATGATCATGGTAGTATCTTGTAAACTTAAAGAAAGCAGTTTGAAATCAATTAGGGCACCTATTTCTAAAGAAAGAAAAACCCAGCTGATTATTTTCACCCCTCCAGTTCCACAATGATGAGCAGTGAACTTTGCCACAAGTTTGCTTCAAACTATTTTGCGTACTGGACCAAAACACTTTCAATATTTCCTATTGTTAAGTTGCTTTGAACAAAAAGATTTCCCAGATGTTCATTCTTACCACTAGTAAGTAGATTTTGAACCTAAAAATGTCCAAGTGAAAACATCACGGGGTGGGGGAAATAAATCCTGGAATGTTAATGTCGGTATGCTTTTTTCTTTAATCAAACAACAGAAACAAAGAAAAATGCTGAATTCTGAAGTGAACCTACTCTAAACTTGCCTTCCTCACAGCAGTGCTGTTGCTGTTATACTGGTGATAAAATCTTCTTCTCCTGTGAAATGCAATTATTGGTTTAAAATCCATTGAGCTGATGAGATCCCCCAATCCAAGAGGAACAGATTTCTTAACTACAGCTGTGACCAGCTGGCAGCTAAACAGAAAAAGGACTGCTATTGCCATCTCTGTGATGAGGTTACAAGTGGGCAATGCTGTGGTTGTTGGCACCCTTCCTGAGGTTGAGAATCACATCAAGCCAAGCAAAATCCATTGTGACTGGGAACCAGTTTGTTTTTGTGGACTGACAGGATGACTGTAGGCACAAACATGTTGACTCCAACTCTCAAAGACTGTAATTTAAAGTTATCTATGATTACATGGATCTTCCATACACCCTACCAAATTACATAACAAACCTATCAATACTTACATTGCTCTTAACTACACTTTGAAATAATCAATGTAATCTACATAGACTATAAGCACATATGGAAAAAATCAAGCCATTAGAGACTAATCTACACACAGTTCAAGGAGTAATTTAACTACATCAGTTAAATTTAGAAGCTGATTTATTTAATCATTGCACAGGCAACCAAGATTTAAACCTCATCTTCAAGCAGATCCCTGCACTAGCTGCATAATTCAGAGGGAAGTTATTATGATGCCAATCACAGAAAAGTTCAGAGAAGAGGCCAATGACTGCATTTATTTGCAGAAATGAAAATTTCCCAGTCTCAGACAGTGATAACAAAGAATAGTTCTGTATGTGATGAACATGCTAAGGCAGATACCACTTTCAATACATAAAGAGAAGAAATTTGCTAACATCAAACCCATTTTGCCAGGCTGCAATTTAATTCAACTCCATGCAGTCAAATCCAAAACACAAGTGCATAGTGAAAAGAGTTTAACCCCAGACAGGCAAGAACTAAGCCCAAATATTCAGCCTCTCCTAACACCAAAATCAGACAGAAAAGAAGAAAAAGCTCATCAAAAATGCACATACCTCAAGATCAAAATCCATGCTCACTTCTCTATCATGTTTTAAGTTAGTCTCTCCCCAAACCAATTCCACCTCATTCTGGCTTTACCATTTGTCATGCAAGAATTCTGCAATACTTCCACCTTTCTCATCGGTCTTTTTCCACCCCAGGAGACCATTGGGAAAACATTGTCCTGCAACTCTCCCCATCCACTGCTATGCAATTAGTGATCTCCAGCTTTTGGCTGGTCAAGCAGTCCAAAAACCTTCCACCATTCTCCAGAGACTACTTCTCTCCTGCCCAACCTACTTTTCACACTCAGTCTGCCCCATTCTGAAAAGCTTCTTTCTTTCAGGGGACTATTCTTAATGGTTCATTTTAAATCAAACATTAAAGTTACTAAGTAATTCTATAATTTAGCAGCCATGAAGGTTAAAGGATACAGGTTACACGACTGAAGAGCCAGACAGTACAGGCAAAAGTCTTGGCACATAAATTTAGTTTAACCCTCACTAAAAATATCCAGGCTGCTTTCCCAATAAAAGTATTTCTAAAGACTGGAAGAGTATTATCCACACAGCTATCACAAGCATAATTTTAACATCTTTTTTCAAAACATGTAACTGAGTACACAATATTTTTATCTGCCAAAGTAAGTATAAAGGTATATTTCTTAGAATAGCTTGCACGTGATTACAAAAGAATTCTTATGGTAGTCTACTGAATTGACAGCTGGGGCTAGTAAGCATCAGAGGCTGTTTTCAAGCCCTGCATCTGCTGTTTCATTCCTCACTACATGGTCTCTAACTTTCTTTGTGGAAGACACTTTTGTACTCTAGTGCTGTAGGTTTTTAAGGGAGGTTTAGAAAAGCCAGCGCATGCTACTCACACAGGATGGCATTTTAAGCAAACATCGACTTTTACAAACATTTAATATAGTGTTTTTATCAACCTGACAACTTTTGGGGGCATTTATATTAGCAAAACACAGAAGGAAATCCAGAGAAGCAAGACAAGGCACAACTGCCATCCAAGTGACAAAATGAATGACTTAATTTCAAATTCAAATGCCTTACTATGCATGCAGAATAGGTGAATTAAGTTGTATAATTTTTTTTATTATGACTTGTGAAATTCTTTGAATACATATTTTAAAAGAAAATAAATTACATTTCTGTAGAAATTGTTTTAAGCAAAAGTTTCTCATTTTATTGATCAGGTACTTTCCAAATTGTATTTCCAATCTGAATGCTGGTAATACATGAATGATCAATGTTCAACCAAAAATTACAACTTGTTTACTAGAATTAGGCTTTAGTATTTTTTAAAGGTTGATATTTTCAAGCATGTTCAGCATTGTCTTTATACACCCATCAGTTACATTATACTCCAGACTAGTTAAACACTAGACACCACAATTAAATGCTACATAAACTGCAGAAAGGAATAGAAAATATTTGGCAAAACTACACTGAGAATGAACAGCAAACATCTCAAAATAATTTTTGAAGTTTTATTAATAAATATAACCTAGGTAAAATACTCCAAAACCAAGGTTCTTATTCCTGTAGTAACTAATTTCTGTAGCTTCCTATGAATAAAAGGAAAGATGTTTCCATTCAGCATGAAATGCAACTGAAATGTAACAATATTGTAACATTCAATGCTTCATTAAATAATAAACAATATGCTAATCTAATAATCTAGTAGTGAAGCATATTTTCAGTCTTGGATATGTCCATTTGGTTTACCCTTTGGGTTTTTTTGGAGACTTTCCCTGACACACTTGCTCAACTTTTGACACTCACAGCAGGAGGTCTTTTTACAAATTATTTCAGTATATAACTGTAGATTTACCTTTCCATTTAACGGGTAATGCAAAAGGGGGAAAGAGTGGGTTTTCTTTCACCCTTCTCCTTCAAAAGTTGTTACCATAACTCTCCCATGCCCGTGTGCACCATACTGCTTCCTTATTCCTTCATTTCTTGAAACAGTTTCCTACTTGAAATTGTGAATGCACACTTTTCCAGAATTAGTCTTTTTCCTAATTTTAAATGCAATCTCTTTCAGAACAGATACCCTAAGAAGTATCTTGAGTGTTACCAAGCATATCCTCAGAATTCAAAACTGAAACAAGCATAAGTGAATTTCAGCTGAGGGGAAAAGTGTGGCAAAGGATCATAGCCAGGGTTATAGACAGAGTCAGCTCTAGGACACAGGAGAACAGTCTCCTAAACAACAGTCTCCTAAAGCACTGCTGCATACTTTACTGTTTCTGAGAGACCTCGCAGCAAGGCTGTCGTGGTTTCTGCCAAAGACAGCACTGGGGTGTGCAATGGAGGAAGAAAAGTCTCTCCTAAAAGTAGCTAATACTACCTTTAACCTCCCCCTCTCAGAAGGAAGAACAACAAATCTGCTCTTCAGCTTCTTCCCCTGCTTAAAAGCTTTCTCTCCCCCACTGGAGATGCCAACAAGCTGCAGCTCCCTGTAAACACATATGCACACACTTATCAGCTTTACTTACTGTAACAAAATTGTCTGCACTTTGGCAGCAGTCCTTCATTAGCAACCCCAGGTATGGCTCAGCTCTTATGTCACACAGTGAGGGAAGTGCTACTCTTCCAACAACACAACAGATAGTCCTCATCTAAAGGTCCCTGGTGTTGAGTGTGGCAGCTGAGACAGATTGGGAGTAGGGAAATATTTCCCCACACAGCTAGTTTAATATCAATAAATACAAGTTTTTCATTATCTCTTGCACTTTGATGCAAACAAACATTCAACCTCAGCAGATTTAGTTTAAATCTCTTAGACAATACATCAACAAAATACAGATTATACAGGGTAAAAGTAATTAACAGATGCAAATTTATAAATCCAGTATCTCATGAACAACCTCAAATAAAGTAAATTTATTTCGGTTTTCTACACAATAAGATTAGTATTTAAATGCTATCAGTCTCCTGGGTGACCAATACCTTTGACATTTGTTTCAGGGCATAATACAGCACATCTTCAACATCACAAAAATATAAACCTCCTTCCCGAGGCTAACTCAAAACCTTCTGGACAAATGTCCAAAATTCATCACTGGTCTTCAGTTTGAGGGACTTATCACAGTCTTCAAAGCGATTTGTAACAGACCCACACAAATGCAAAGTAAGTGACAAGGGATGTTCAGTAAAAGCTCTCTTGAACAACTTACCATTTAAAAAGGAGCGCAGAATATCTGTACTGTTTATGCCTTTGAGAAGACAGCTGTTTTCTAACTTCCTGGCACACTCAGGTGGTTTTTTCTGCGAACAAAGACAAATTTAACTTAGTCTTTCAGTAACAGAATAATTAAAAATATGCATTAAAAATGGGGTTCGGTTCAGTAATCAGCTAAAAGAAAAAACTTAGTAAAATATGCTTGAGTAGAACCCAGACAGTTTTAACGGTTTTGTGCTAAATATTTCATGATACAGATTAATTTTTTTTCAAGGTAACAAAATAGCTTGTGTTATTTTATGATCAATTTTTAAATAGAAATATGAGCAGAGAAAGTAACATTTACGCACTTGAAGACTGTGGGGATGGAAAAATGATGTAACGGCCTACCGTAATGCACAATAAAACAGCAGGCTTAAATCCCTCTGAGATTCTTCACAGCAAATTAAATATTACTGAACAGAAACCCACTGACTAAAAAAAGCAATGAAAATCTCTTGCAAAAATTAAGTTGTGAGATGTTTCCATGAAAATATTACAGTTCCTAGCATCAAGAAAACATTGTGACATAGATTAGCATTTAATCATACACTAAATTTTTATAAATTCAGGGGTTTTGCAGTTAAGATCTAAACGCCCCTTCTGCAAGAACTGTATAAAAATGATTTCTAAAACAGATCATTTGCTTAGAGGAGGCTGATACTATTACCATATTTTAATGGGTGCTACACTATGCATTTTTTGCCTGAATTTTTAGACAATTAAAATTTACAAGAGGAAAAAACCTTCTTTATCTCAAGGACACAATTATAAACCATGACTTTTAAGAAAGACAAAGCATCTAGAAGAGCAAGACACTGTTAAAGTCACCACACAGATTTCTCAAAGGCAAGACAGGCAGTGTCCTGCTTGCTCACTGCCACCACCTGTCTTGCTCACTTTCCTTCATCCTCCCTCAGAGTATCACAGCTTTAAGGTGCCTGTATCTTGATTCCACTAAGCACTAGCACAGTAACCACCCATTCCAAATAAAATATTGTCCTCTAGTCAACTTGTTCGCAAAATCTACCACTTTGTCAATGTCTTGGCCCTCATTTAAAGTGTTTATGTGCTTAGAGGAAAAAACTGTTTTAAAAAGACACATTGTAACAGCTCACACACATACAATTAGCTCACGTTCTCATTACCAGGACAGGTGTACTATATGGGGAAAGGGCCTCCCAAACACAGCTTCACAATCCCAGTTAAATTATGTCAGACAGGATCCTATTAGCCTAAGTTTACATAAGATGGACATGGACCTGCTGAAGGGATTCCAGGAAGGCCACAATGATTATTATAATGATGAAGTCAGGATCCTGGAGGAGAGAAGGCTCCAGGTCAATCTTACAGCAACTTCCAGTACCAAGAGGAGACCAGCAAGAGAGCTGGAGATGGACTTTTCACAAGGACATGTCATGAAAAGACAAGGGGGAATGACTTTAAAACCAAAGAGGGTATGTTTAGGTTACATACTGGAAAGATACTCTTCACTGTGAGGGTGGTGAGACACTGGAATGGGTTGCCCAGAGAAGTTAGGAAGTGTTCAAGGCCAGCTTGGACGGGGCTTTGAGCAGCCTGGCCTAGTGGAATGGGTTCTACCCATGACAATAGCATTGGAACTAGATTTCTTTAAGATTCCTTCCAACCCAGGCCATTCTGTGATTCTGTAAGTGACTTCAACCAGCAGTGATTAAGTATGCCTGTGGCTCAAGAAACAGTAAATCTGCTTTAGAGCAAATAGCACGACATTAAAAACATCACAGAACAGACATCACAGAGCGCTTGCAGTACAAGGTGACTGGAACTTTACATAGATCTTAAACACCCTAGTACTACCAGGCTGACTGAGAATGTATTTACACATTACATCATTCTCAGCAGCAAAGGCACCTTATGAAGTGCTCAGCTCCCCACACGAGCTGCAAGTTTTTGTCCACATGCTGCAGTTTACCACTTCCATCCTTTACATCTACAGGCTGTCTGCAGTGCTGCACTACATGAATAGGATCCCTCAATCTACCCTGTGATGAAAGAGCTCCTCACTCAGATCAACAATATAGGACCTACACAGGGATAGAAAGAAAGCTGGGAATTACCACATTGTGAGGACATGTCTCAGCTTTCACAGTGAAATAAAATCAAATCAACTATCTTGACATATATTTCAGTATAAATCCTGACCTGGTTAAATAAAAACATCAAGGTGTGGTCAATATCAAGCAGTTTTAGATCTTTTTTCTGTAATGAGATTTTTGATGGGCTTTTTTTAGTAGAACATTGAAAAGGGCCCAGAGACAAAATGTTGGACTCTCTTTGTGTTCTGCATTTAAGATATATACCTATGATGAAAACAGCACAAGATACAGGAAGGAAAATACGTTTTGGTACATCTCTAACAGTCCAGCAATAGCTATCTACTGCCCAATTGTGAAAACACACACATTCCCTTTTGAATGGAATCTTTCTTTCCCATGAAATCCCCAAGAGGGAAAAAAAAACAAAAACAAAAAACCAACACTCATTATAAAAAGATTCTTACTTATTATCAAGTACATCACTGACTCCTCTGCCAAGGGCCCCATTTGATGCATTCACTGACTAAATTACAGAAAGTACTAAACAGATTCAACAGGATAAGAATTTAGACATGCAGAATGTGTAACACTGACTCCTGGTAAGAAATTTATATCCAGCTGAATTTTGTTTAAAATTGATGTTTTAAAGCTTTCCAAACAAAACTCCTAGAAATGAGGATATTATATGCAAGCAATATGAAGAACAAGCTATATGGCACGCAGAGGATTACTTTAGAAATCCACAGGAAAAAAAATAAAGGATTTAATGCAAGACATAACTTTTACACAGATTGAGGATTAAAAGTATTCAAATGGCAGGTCATCATGAAAATGGTGAAAAAAGGATTTTATTTTGAAGTCTGCTTTCGGGGGTGGGGGGAAGGGTTTTTAAAACATGTCTTCATGTATGAAGACCCAAAGCTTACCACTATAGCTTCAATACAAGTAACTGCATTACCAGTGCATACACACAAAAAAGGAAGTGATTTAAAACTTCAATACTGGTTTGCCTTGTTAAATTTGTGCATATATTCAATCTTAAAAGCATGAAACTCAATCTTAGAAACTACTGTAACTCTGCAACACTCATTTGGAAAACCGAGACAGGTTCTGAAGTCTTCAAAGAGTAGAACCAAACATCAATTGGTGGTTAGGGCCCCCTTGATCTTAAGTACTTCTGCAGTCAGATGAGGGCTTTACTGTGAAAGAGCCATACAGTCACTGACTTAAAACTAAGGGGCCTCTCAGTAGCACATCTTAAGCAGATTTCACGAGATTGATCAAGACAACTCAAAAGTTTCTTATCTTTAAACTAGACTTGCTCCATACAATTAAATTCAGGAATAGAACAGGAGCAGCAGAAAGACATGGCAGCTTATGCTTTCCAGGTGGTCTTTAATTAAAGATTCACTTGCTGTTGTCTAGTCCAAACTCTGAGTCTCCACAGCATTGAGAAATGCAAAATTAGTTGGGATAAACACTGTACTTGGAGTGCAGTGAACAATCTTTGACAAGCCCTCAAGGGACAACTTCCCTCTGCATCTTCCTGAGAACCACTCTGACATTCAGACTTCATCACAGCACCCAGTGGTGTCCTTTGCCACCCATTCCTTCCAAAGAACAAACAAGTTCAAGCTCTTGAAGATTTTCCTCAGAAAAACAGGTAGATAAATTAAAATATCCAACCTGTGTGGAGTACCTGGTGTCTCTTTTATTCCATTTCACTCACTGGATTATGGTGCAAATATTCACTACTTGACTGAGTATAGCAGTCCTTCAGTACTGGACAGAGGAAATCCATCTAAACAGCAGGCTTGCAAAACCCTAAACATCCTGTGGAATTTATCTGAGGTTAAACACTTGATCTGCAGAGATTTTACAATCTGCAAAAGCCAGCCCATCAAGCCTACAAGCCAGCCAGTAACAGCAGTGGTTTGTCAGACATTCTTTGCTGGTAAGAAGCATGACCATCCCTACATCTATCACCTCTTTGGTGTCTCAACCAGAGGCTTGCCCAGGACTACACTCATTTATGGTCAGCACTGACTCTTTACTGCAAACTAAGCCAAACAAAGATTATACCACAAATTACTAGTACCAGCCACAAGAGACAGGAAGTAGCTCTCTTATCTTTGATCCAAAAAATAAAGAGTTCTTCCACCACCAGGAAAGACAAAAGCAAAGACAATACCTCTGAGAAGGAAGAGATTTCAGATGAGATATCAAGATGTTTTCAAACACTTGAAAAGATTTGCTGGCAGCGTTCACCATCCCTAAATTCTTCACATATAACAATCCTAGTATCACAGTGCACGTCTTCTGTACTATCAGCCTGCTCCTTCTCCCAATACAACCCTGCACCCTTCTCCAGAAGGTCAGAGTACACATCTTTACAGAACAGCAAAGAGCTCCCTCCTAGCTCCACTCCTAGCCTGTAGAGATGCCTCCCTAATGCTTCACAAAAGGAATGCTGATGGCTTTACTCAAGTGGATGCCCACTCTCATGTAACAACACTAAAAATGGGTCATCCTTGGCAGACAGCATCTCTGTAATTTCAGTTGTTACCCACCCAGAATTACAGAGCACAGTTTTTAAATTCCTAATATTTAAGAATATGTTTCTTAATATAGAAAGGTCCCTTAAATTCTACTTTCTGGAGCATTCAATCTCACTTCTTGTTGTTAGCAGACACTACTAAAAAGCATGAGCATCTTGATAGATGCTTTGTGTAAGTACTCCAGGCAGAAAACCTGTGGGTTCACTAAGGGGATTAGTTCAAGGTTATGTGATGTGACTTTCAAGTTAAATGCTTCATTAAAATACCTGAATTTAGTGACAAAATCAATCAAAAAATATTGTAAGGTCATTCATTAACAGCTGACATTCAAATCAAATACCAGATTTTACCTTGTGCTGGACAAAACTTAAGATTTTCTTCACTCATACTTCTCCAAAAATAGTAGAGGGTCATGCAGGTTGTACTCTTTGACTTTGTAATGTTAGAGAGAAGTAGCAGAGTAAGGGAAGCACGAATCAGCACAGGCCACAGAACCCCACTGAAAAGCATTAGCCAAAAATACCATATATACACACACATAAACCACAAATGAGACACCTCAAGATTGATAAATGCAATCTAGTAGGCTTCAGAATGGCCAGGGGAAAAAAAGGAAATTAAATAAAACTGATGTGTTTTTTAAAAAGGAGAAAAAATACCACACCAATTGGGAACTGCAACAGCAAAGGAGGCAGCACCAAGGTCCTACTAAATGACTCAGCACTGCCATAGCTGACTGCTAACTTCAATTCCATGGAATCAGAATTATGCAGATGGTCACAGCCTGGATCAAGCAAGCAGCTGCTCTCTCTAGCACACCCCATTCAGGGCCAAGACATACTTTAACATCTAGATCTAGCTGAAAGCAACCACTCACATCATTCCATGGCTAATTCCCCCACAGCTTGGTGGTGAAGGAGAAATGAAAAAACATAAGAGCACTCAGATTTAATGTCTGGAGAACAGAAGGCACATCCTTCACCCTAGCAGACAGAATGATGCTTTGTGATATATGGAATGGGTATATGGGTATATTGAAAAATTTTCACCTTCCGTGTTATTATGTCCTCCTAAGAGGCCACATCCTTTGTTAAAAAAAACCACAACTGAGTATGAAGCTTGCTTCCATTGGGAACTGCTTTATGATCCCTTAAATGGCTTTTTAAAGTACATAAATAGCAAGAGGTATAAAAAAACCCACCAGACTTGTGAGAGATGATTAAGCGACTGCTAGGGGTGAAGTAAAAACAATGGCGTTCAGGTTTCTCTCCACAGAATGGCTCAGGTTCGAAGTGACTTTAATGATCATCCTGTCCCAACCCCCTGCCATGGGCAGAGACACTATCCCACCTTGCTCAGAGCCACCTGGCCTTGAGAACTTCTAGGGGTGGGGAATCCACAACCTCTTGTGGGCAACTTATTACAGTGCCTCACCACCCTCTGCTTAAAGAACTTCCTATCTACTCTCATTCAGTGTAAAGACATTACCTCGTCCTGTCACAAAATGCCTTCTCTTCCCCAGGATGAACAACCCCAGCTCTCTGACCCTGGCTTCAGAGGAGATGTGGTGCAGCCCTCTGATTATTTTCATGGCCTTCCCCTGGACTTGCAACAACACGTACATTCCACTTAGGTTGGGGGCCCCTGAGCTGGATGCAGCACCACAGGTGGGATCTCACAATCACCTCCCTCAACCTGCTGCTCAGGTTGCCTGAGTCACAATACTGATGGGCCTGGGGCTGCCCAGTCCCAAGCTGGAAGACCATGAGTGTGGGAACAGTGACTTTCTATTTGTGGACACTGAAATTCTAAGGGACCACCTGTATCAGCTGAATGTTTGCAATTGCATGAAGCATGATGGGATTCATCCCAGAGTTCTGAAAGAGCCAATGGATGCTTCAGCAGCACCCCTATCCTTCATCTATCAACAGTCTTCAGAGCCAAGAGAGGTCCCTGCTGATCTGGATCTAGTTTTACTTGAATTTACAAGAAGGGTATGAAGGAAGACCCAAGAAAGTACATTTCTATTCATGTAGCCTCAGTTCTTGGAAAAATTAAGGAGGAAAAGATTATATACTTGTAATACTGAAAGGCCTTTAAAGAACAATGCAATTATCAGGCACAGTCAATATGGGTTCACGAAAGCAAAGTCCTAGCTAATAAATTAATTTGGCAACCTTTTCTGATATGTTCACACATCTAATTGAAAAAGGGAAGGCAGTAGATCCCGTTTTTCTGGATTTTTAGGAAAGCTTTTGGTACTGTCTCTCACAGCATCCTTCTGGACAAGTTGTCCAGCTGCAGGACGAGCGGGTTCACGCTGTGCTAGGTGAACAACAGGCTGAAGGGCAGAGCTCAAAAGGTTGTAAAGCGAAGGAGGCTACATCCAGCTGGAGACCAGTCCCCAGTGGTGCTCCTCAGGGATCAGTTCTAGGGCCAGTCCTGTTCCTGTACTTCCCAACAATCTGGATGCAAGAGTGCAGGGCACCATTACTGTGTTTGCTGGTGACACTGTGAGGAGCAGGGGGCGTTCCAGAGGGACCTGCTCAGATGGGAACACTGGGCTGTGATTTATAGCATGAAGTTTAACAAGTCCAGGTGTCAGATTTTGCACCTGGGATGAAGTAACGCCAGACCACAAGTATGAACTGGGAGAAGGATCTAGAGCACACGGTGGGCAGAAGCTCAGTCTGAGTCAGCAGTGAGCCCTGGCAACAGGAGGGCAAAACCCATCCCAGGATGCATCAAACAATATCACCAGCAGGGACAAAGGGGGGATTGCCCTGGTGCACTCAGTGTTAGTGTGGCCTCATCTCAGGGACTGTCTGCTGCTCTCAGCTGAACAATTTGTGAAGGTGCCTGAGTGTGTCCAGAGGGGCTCAACAAAGCTGAAGAAGAGGCTGGGAGGAAAACTCGTGTAATGAGTGGCTGAGGACTTGGGGTTTGTCTAGTTTGGAGAAACAGAGGCTGAGCAGTGACCTTATGGCTCTCCACAGCTTCCCAAGGAAGGGATGTGAAAAGGGAAGGATAGAGCTCTGCTCCTTGGGACCCAGTGACAGGATACATGAGAATGGTTTAAAGCTGCACCAGGGGTGGTTCAGGCTGGACAGCAGGAAGTGTTTCATCACCAAGGGAGGGGTCACACACTCAAAAAGGGTTTCTAGAGAGGTGGTTGATGCCTCAACCCTTGACAGTGTTTAAGAGGCATTTGAACAACATCCCTGATGGCATGCTTTAACTTTTGGTCAGCCCTGAAGCTGTCAGGCAGCTGGACTGGACAATGGTTGTAGGTGCCTCCCAGCTGAAATACCCTGCTCTCATCAACAACTCTCATATGCACACACTTAGGTATGCATGTAGCTAATACTGTAGGTAGCTCTCACTATTTATAAAGCCTTGTGTATCTACAGATAAAGATCTCTCTATTTACATAAACCCAGTATGTTTTATCACTAGGAAGATATTTGTGGAAAGTGTGGGGGTTTTCCCCAATTTTAAAGTCTCAAAAAGCATATAAATTATTTTCAAACAGACATAGGGATCATACAGATTAAGCATTAAAGAGCCACCATTTATAAAATTAAAACTCAATGCAATTAAACAGTTAATGGCTCCTTACAGCTGACCTATGGGGTTCAATCAAGGACACTATTATGTAAAGAAATAAGGTGGGTGAGAAGGGAGGGACAGAAATTAAAGCATTTTCAAAGGTGAAACTTATGTATTGAATTATTCCATTTTACATCCCAGCTCAAAAGCTGTTCTTGAAAGAGACAGGCATACTTTAGCATAAGCTACACGGTTCAGATCTATCCCAATTTATCTAGGGCTTTTTTGCCTCCCTGCTCCTGTTTTTAAAGGGCCAGATGCAACAGGCAGTTTTGTTTGTTTCTTTTGGGTCTTTTTTGTTATAAACGTTTTTATTTACAAGCCAGTTAAACCAAAGCAATTTTGCACAGATCTGTGACCTCAAATCTCACTCAATGTAGAAGAGCTTAGCAGTTTAGGAAGATCAAACAAATCACCAAAAATCCAGAAGTATGTGAAATAAAGTCCACTTTTTCTTTTGAAAAAAAGGCTGAAGTGGCTTAAAACCACCAAGCCTGCTGTTCCGATGAGATTTTCATGGTTTTAATTAAGACTTGTTTTCATAAAAAGGAATTTTGAATTACTTTTTTAATATCAACTTCATTATCCTAAACACATAACGCATCCAGGTCCTCTACTGCCTTACCATCAGATTGATACTACCACACAGTTAATACTAACTAAAGAGACTAGTTTTACCTGTTCCCACTACATATTCCATAAATTCAATTAATCCAATCCTTCAGATTACTTCACTGTGACATTCACAGCCACGTTTAGTATTTTCTGCTGGGGGCGAGGAAGAAGAGGCAGTCAGCTGCCACAAATGCTGCATCTTACAAAGTAATTTCCATTAAGAGATTTAGAAACAATAACCAACATATGATGTGACCACGAAGAAAACCTAAATTACTTAATAAATACAATATATACATCTCAGATTTCTCCATAATAATGTGATTGCAGGTAAATTATCCTATTCTGAATTGGTTTCTTGTCTGCATCCCTTCCTCAGTCTTCCAACAACCAGAAAACACCCTTTTCAATTTTGCCTTCCTCTACTAACATTTTGAAAACTATAAACAATTTAGATTTCCAATAATTAAATACAGACTTACATCATGTAAGATGCAAAATATCTTGACTTTTGGGTAAAAAAAAAAGAAACATTTAATGTGGTAACTGGTTGCTGAAAGGCATGGGCTGCCAATAAACATGCAAGAAATTTTTTTTCATTTGAAGAGCAGCTATTCTGTTTAACCCTACATAGGCAGAAGTGGAGGCACAGGATGTGTCACAGAAAAGAAGGCATGCCATGTCCCAGGGCAATGCCATGCCTGCCCAGGCAGCAGCTGACAGCTCCAGAGCAATGTGTGGCTTACATTCACAAATGGAAGCAACCAGATAGTCTGGTTATTACTGACCACTTCATTCCAGGATGGGAAGAGAGAAAAGACAGCAGGAAACCTGGCACAGCTTCAAATCCACCTCTTCCCACCTCCACATAAAAAAGCAGAAACCACACAATGCTTTGAAGAGTAACAACTCCACTTCACAGAGAGCATGGCCAGAGCTGCACAGCTGTGACACATGGCTTCCTCTTTCCTTCATTTTAACAGCTGCTTGGTGCTGGCAAGAGAGCAGTAGAGGAATAAAATACAACTAAACAAGGGAGGCTTAATTAAAACTACCGATATGCAGTGCATTAAGCTTTGTTCAAAGAGCACCAGCACGTGCACCGCAGATGGGTGGAAGGTTGCAAGAAAAGCCACACCAGTTGCAGAACTTGATGCCTTTACTCTTTTACCACACCTGACCTCGGTTTGAAATGCTCGTGTAGCTCTTCAGACATGACCTCTATGAACAACAAGTGCTGAGGAGGTGTAAGCACCACAATCATTTGATCCGGCCATTCACGTTATTAGAGATCTATGAAACCTCTGGCAAATTCTGCAGCAACTACGATGAACGAAAACAGATCATCCAAGAAGACATGGAACCTTGTTTGTTTGGAGGTTTTTGCTGATGTTTGGGGTTTTTTTGGTTTTTTCAAAGCCTCCTTTATGAACTACCACCTAAAACTACCATCTGATCCCAAACAATATAGTGTTTCCTTCTGTGCAGATGCATACTGGCTTTATTTTAGAAAACCTTGCTGCGGCATACCATGGGAATAACTTTTTTTTAAGAGATGAGTGCCCCCAACACTTTCAAGATCCTGTATTTTCACAGCTATCTCATTTTCAAGTATAGCAACAGTATAGAGATCTTTTGCTCTTCAGAAAGGCATTTATTTTGGAGTGGCCTATTACCAAGTTAGTATGTAAATAAGTCCGTTCTGCAACAAAAGTACTACTTATGGGCCAGCTGTTCCGTAGGTCATGTTCTCTCATACCCAGAATCACCAAAAGTTGTTTCAAGACTACAAAAAACCACACCACTTAAGGTTCCCACTTTGGCCAAGTTTGTTCTTCTTTTAACACCCAGTAAGAATCTGATTTAAATCAAGTCCTGTATGCTTTGAACAAGAAAAGAGGATGAATACTTCATTATACACCTGCACAAATGAGTAAAAAAAGTATGGAAGGTATATTCTAGGGAACACTACTAATATAATGTAAATTTACTAATCAACAGTGGCATTCAATTATTTCTGCAGTCTTATCTTCCTACTGTTACATTTATTTTAGTATTTTTTTCCAAGTGGAATTAGAAGCCTCAAAAATATACTTCTAACAAAAGAACATTTGACCTTCAAGCTTCGTATTTCAGACAAGCTTTTGTTTGAAGGTTTCCTCCATATTTTAGCTCTAAAATAACAAGTTCAACATCTTAAAGAGAATATAACAACTCTCAGTAATCTCAATTAAATTCACTAGTTTTATTCCTCTATTCCTCTAGACCCATACTTCTCACCCTCACAGTTCAATCTCCCTGATGTTTCCCACCCAGTGCTAAAGCACATCATTTTTCCCCTTTCTTAGGCTATCCCTATAACTGAATGAACCTAGACAAACTTTTTTGAGTAACCCAGACTGCTCTATGCTGTGTTTATTGCTCTGTGATGAGGCATGAAGAAAGTTATCTTTGACCAACAAATCAAAGCTGCTCACTATTTAGACTGTCATCCCTTAAGTTCACAAAACCTAATTCAGTGTAGTTTCTAATGCATCATAATCAAAAGCATTTACTGCAATAAAACCACCAAGATGAATAATAGTAGGGATACTCAAACTCCACATTTAGAGTCACAGATCTTACAGTTAACATCACCATTACCAAAAGTATAAAATGAGGCTGCATTTTTTTATACCTGAACCTCAACATTTGTTTTAAAAGATTGATTATTACAGTCTGCCTGTGTGCTTCTCTAACTTCCTCAGCTCACTTGGCTGAGAAAAATCCTTGCCAAGCTTGCATTAGCATTTAGCAGCTTTGGGGCTAACTGTGCTTGTTGTTTCAACCTTGACAACCAACTGCATGGACACACTACTATATTTAAGTTTCCAGAAACATTTAACATTTGATTCTGCTGAAAATACAGTTCTACTATATGTTTTGAAAATAAAATCACTTTTTCCTCTTTTGGAAATCAATGATGATGCCAAACATATGTTTGTTTTCCAAACAACAACTGTTTAAAAGAAAGGAAACTCTTTCTGATGTTTCTGCCAAAAACAACATTCTGTGGCTAAAAGAAATTTGATAGTAAGCAGTTCACTCAGCTAAGGGAAGGAGGATTTACATTTGGCAAGGATTTACACTTCATGTCTTGCATCTACTTCCCTCCATTTTAAATTTCTTCGGGGATGCATGTGGCAACTGGGAAGGGTTTGTTGTTGTGGTTTGGTTTCTTTACATCTCCAAGCATTTCACTCTCTAAAAATAAGGCATCTGTGGGTTTTACTAGAAATGACACAAAGCAGAAGTCTATCTTTTTACAGGGAATATGAGGATATAGAAGTGAGTTTTGAAAGGAAGTAAAAGACTTCAGAAAAAAGGCATCAGCGAGAGTTTGCAGCAAGGGAAGTGGAACAGAAAATGCAAATGAGGAAGTGGCACACAAAACATTAACAGCTTCTTTTTAAAGCATGGAACAGGGAGAGAAGGCAATGGATTTGGGGTTTCAGCAGCCATTGGCACAGGCAGCAGTAATACTACATACCCACTAAAGGTGGTTATTTCACTGCTGCCTCAACAGTCTCAAAGATACAAAATGCCTAACAGAAACATGCAGATTGGCTTATATACTATGTAAGATTTATTTCTGTACATTTAAGAAAGCCAGGGGTCTAAGATGAGGGTTCAATCTGCTACAATATTTGACTCTGTCCTTCACTAATAACTCACAGAAATAGTATCTGGACCAATTTACTAGGTGATGCAAAATATTTAGTCCATTCTAAGCAGCTAAGACAACAGGCATTCTGAAATTTTCCCCAGCTTTGGAGTACTACCTGCCTCTTCCCAGTTTTTGCAAAGAGAATTCTAAATCCCATTGAACAGAACTTTGCCATCACTCTCCAAGATACAAAAATTACTGAAGACTGCTAAACCTGCTCCAGCATCCAGCCAACCAGAAAGAAAATGCTTCAGCCAGCTGAGTGACCAAGCATGACCCCAAGCTGCAGATCTACACAAGCTTCAAGACCCTCAGAATTTAGTACAGCAACCAGAACAACATTCTGCAAAGCACACACCTTCTCCAGCATGATGGCAAGTATTCTAGAAAAAAAGATCAGAATCCCAATGATGTTACAGTAGTATTTCAGATGCAGCTATTTCAGGATAATAAAAATCCTTAAGGCTAAAAACCACTTATTAGTCCACCAACATGGATGCTTCTCTTATCATTCCAGTGCAAATCCAGTTCATAAACTCTGCAACTAGACTCGAAGGCCTGTCTTTATGAATAGCTTGAGCTATAACTAGGTGTAGCTTATAATGTTCCGTGTGTACTTGTGTGGAGCTACCCTCCCTGAATCAAAGGATATCTGAAATTTCAGCACAATCTACAAGAGCATGAGCAGTACTTGATGACACAGGCAAACGTGATAATAGCTACACTTCATGTGAGGGCTGAAAGATTAACCTGGGTACATTCTCTGGCACTCCCCTGGGAGGCATTTGTAGCTCCTCCTTTCAGCCTTCAGGTATATCACATTTACTATGCCCAAGCTTTACAACTCTTTCCTGTATAAACATACAGTGATTGCTACAGTGAATGTGCACAAAACCCATAGGACTGGAAGGGAAAGCTTCAAGAGAAGCAAGCTGGCTGAGCAGAAGGAGACAGGATCTCTTCCATCTAGGGAAAAATAGAAAGAAGCTGCAGAAATGCTAGTTCCTGGTTCCTTCTGCCAAAAGAGGCTTGCACAGCTGCTTGTCTAGCAATGCAAATACCTTTCTCCTACTATGCAGCAAAATAACCTTAAGCTGTAACCAAACCACTTGTATCACTGTATCAAGACATCTTCTTTAAATATGACTTAATATATAACTGCAGCTCCAGTTGGCATGCAGAGGTGAGAAGAAAATTCAATATTCCATGTGCAGAAGACATTGATACAACAGAATCTCAAAATCAGCATAAAATCAAAGGCTTCATTTGAAGTGATGTGTTCTTGTCCGTGTTTGCAGCTGTTCAAGCATTCAAAGCAGCCGCCAAGCTTTAAAAAGAAAAAATACAACTTTCCCAGGAAATAACTCTGCAGTAAACCTGTGCTGATGTAAGTTCCAGAGAATTTCAACATTCTATAGAAAACTCAGCAGCAAGACCTAACTGCTGCAGAAAAACAAACTAAAAAGCCACATTGCCACTAAAGCCTCCCTTCTAATCCACAAGTTCAAACTTCATTTATCCATTCACATGTAATGAGGCAGAAGAACCTTTCAAAGAAGTTTCCAAAGGCTGTTTGAAGCTTCAAAATAAAACAAGCTTTTCAGGCCTTGTCTTCTGGCACATTAGTCCCCACAGCTGCCTGTTGCTCTGTTAGGATAACACCAAGTCCATAGCAGATGAACAGTTTTCCTCAGCATCACTTTGATACACACCTTTTCAACTATGGGATTTCAAAACCAACATCAAGAAACCAATTCCAACATTCACTGGATACTATTAACATGTTTTGATGGATTATGCACCACCCATTACATACACAAGCTCTCCAACTATTACTTGTAATGAGCAAAGTGGTTTGCCATTGTGAATATGCCCAAGAAACCTGGGATTCGCCAGCTGAAGTACTGAGTAACACTGGATTTTTCTGCTTCAAAACCAGAAAATGTAAATCAGTTGAAGAAGGCAAGTGGCATGAGTATAATGAATACTCAAAACCAAAATATTTAATAAATCTGGCATACTAAGCTTTACACTCAGTAGAAACACACACTGTCCCCTATCACTGAATTTGGCTACCAAATCTCTGTTAAAATAAAGAGATTATATTTGTTAGATAGGAAGGTGCTCCAATTATCTTTAAGGAGTTACTAAAATTCTGCTGAATTGAGAGGTCCACAAAAAAAACCCCCATACATTCTGGGTTGTTTCTAGATGCAGAAAACCAGACCCAGAAAACCATCAGTTCAATGGCAGAATATTTCAGTATGTGAAAGGAAAAACTAATTCACAACATGTTGAAATTCCAGACACCTATAAATCCTTAACACAAATAAAAAACAGCAAATCCAACAAATATTTACTGCACTCAGAAACCTTCAAAATAATTCTCCTGCTACCCCACTTGCTGAAAATAAAGAAATCAAAGATAAGCTCCAAGTTTGCAGCTTAAATCAGCAAAAGGCTGCCATTTTGATCTCCAGCTGTTTGTACAAATTTCTTAACTTCCTTCCACACATTTTGGCTCTTCTTGTGGCAGAAGAAATTACATTCATCAGTAGCTAAAAATATTTCAGATATTTGAATTTTCAAAAGAGGGGTGAAAAACAACTATGCTTTACCAGTTAAGAAAATAACCCAATGCAACATTTCAACAGCTTTTATCAAAAGTGGGCTTAGATATAAACTATAGTTAAACGTGAAGGAAAACCTTTGGTTAAAATTTAACAAATAAGTCTGGTGTAACGAGGTTATTGTCATATTACCTCTGAAGGCAGACTAAGTTCTCAAGAGAACTGTAAGTGCTATGGCAGTTCTGCTAGAGAGCAAAGAAAGGCTCGAGGTGCTTCAATTTAATTCTTGGTTGAGACACTAACTTTTCCTAGATTACAGGTATTCTCTATGTCAGCCTCAACATGGAGAAGTTAATAGTCACCCTCTACCTCCACCTTTTCTTTTAGGAGAATAAGCAGTGACAGCCTGCGACTCATCATACTCCTTGTACAGGGAAGCTTCCAAAGGCAAAGTGCAGTTACATCCCACACTGGAAGACATTTGTAATCTGATCCTATCAATGATCTCCATACACTGAATGCCATTTAAGGTTAGAGAATGAAGAAATTAGCCTGACAAAGCCAATTGCTCCCCATCAGTACTGTATAGTAATGTATTTCTGCTATTGAGACAATTAACAAAATTTAGTCTCATAACCCACTGGGCATGCACAGCCTGGCCAGTAGCTTACACCAGTAGTGCAATTCATGTGATACATTGCCTCTAGCTCAGGATCTATGAAAGCAAAAATAAAACAAGAGTCAAAAGTAATGACCACAACCTGTCTAATAATTTTAACTGGAGCCACACATAAACCAGGAAGTAATAACACATCCCATTTGAATTGAAAAGTCCAAGAAGGGTTGTATTATACAACCTGTATTAGATTCCAGTGCAGCTACAAGACAACATTAAGTACACAACAGTCAAAGACAGGCCTGCAAGAGCAGACTGAAATTACCTGCAACAGTATTTTTTGCTCCTTCCTCAAGCAAAGCAGTCAAAAGAATTCTGGAAGACAGTGCTCTGGGACTGCTCAAAAGAACAAAAGAGTACTCTAAGATGTGACTGCTCATGCAGGAAGTTTAATCAAAAAATGAAGATTTGCAAAGGCATGAAAGCTAATTAACTGTCCAGGAAACACTCAGCCACCATAAGCTCTTCTGGAATCCTTCACCAAAGTATCTGCTCTGGTTTGGTTAGCTTTTCAGAAACCCTGTCCTTCTCATCACTGTATAGGATACATCATCTGTCAGATGATGGCTATTCTTTGTCTTTCCCCCATACAGCAATACTGCCCACAGACAATGTTATTCTTGTTTCAGGAAAGTAGATGGCATGTAACTTCTCACTGAAGAAGGCACACCAAAGAGTAGCTGACGTACAAGGGGTTTGTATTGCTGCTCCTAAAATCATGATCCCTTGAGGCATGTTTTACAGACAAGACATATACTGAAAAACAACACAGGTTTATGCTGTTATTAACTATGAAATGTCACATGTATTGTACCATATAAATCAAGCATGAAGCCACAATAACTTATTCTTGCTATGAAAATACCTTTTTAAAACACAAGCAACTCTATTTCTGACATGTAAAGTCATTTTTAATACTTTCATGGACAAACAGGAAGATTAACGATGACTATTCAATTTCTGTAACTATTGAGTATAATCAAGACTATTGTTTCAGTATCTGATTAAAAAAATGTTTTCTATTTTCTATTTATTTGAGGAAAATAGCCATGGAAAACGAGAAGAGGACTGGCTCAATTATACATTATTTCATGTACAACAAAACCTCTGTGTTCACTGCCTAATAACTCCATTCATACTGCTGCTAGCTATATAAACACAAAAGTAATCTTCCAACAAGGGACAGAAAAAGTTTGCTTTGCACAAGTCATCCCCAGAATTCAGCTGGAAACAAATCAAGTTTCCACATCATTTAAGGGGAACATAGTATGGTCCTAGTCTCAAATGAATAGCTGCAGAAAAAACATCCTAATTCTTACTAAGAATGACTTGGGGCCTGTGGGCAGATAACTGTCTTTCCATCTTAGCATATTTTCTTCTGATGAGAACTTAAAAGGCAAAAAGCTGTAGCATAACAACTAACAAAGCTCAGTTCCACAGCTCAAATATAGGGTTTAATCTTTGATCCTTGAAGTTTGCAAGCAGTGCAACCAGTAACCTTCACAGATTCCCAGCTTAAGCACTACTCCAGCATAATTATTTTGTATCATGTCAGTCTCCATATAGTAGAGGCCAGATAACTTTGCATCTGAACCACAGATCACTAGTGTGGGACAGCACACTGGAGGATAAGAACTGCAGCCTCATTCCATTACTTCATCCCTCTCTTCAACTACACTCAGTATTAGTTTATGGAAAATACTGTATCAGCCAAAGTCAAAACAACAGTCTGTCTCCTCTAAATGTAATATTTTTGTGATTCCCTATGCAAAGTTTTACAAAGAAGGCCAGTCTTGCATGACAGGCAAGACAAAACAACCTCCTCATCCCCAGACTTAAAGTTTCTCAAAGTTCCTGGGTGCTTTCATAATTTGCTCCCACCTTTTTCTTATAGGAAAGAATACTGTCCCCTCATTCCCTACGAGAGGCACAAAAAACTACAGCTTCTTCCTATTCCTGCACAAACAGCACACACACTACTCCATTTGTGCTTTGAAGTGTTTTCTATCAAGGAATCTCACAACTGTATCCAATAACCCATCACTCTCAAGTACTGGCCCCACTTCACAGATTACTGCTCAACCTATAACTATCAGCCCTTCTCCTGTTATCTGCAGCGATTACTGAACTACATCAGAAAGGAAGAGAATAAACAAAGCATTTCTTAACTGCTTTTAGGTCAGTGTTAGACATCGAGCAGTTGAGATAAAACCCTGTCTTCACACGCCTGCACTAACTCTTACTCCAGACTTCTTCTCAGTGACACATTTATCCAAGAGCGAAATGGGAAAAAAACAACCCACAAAAAAAAAAAAAAAAAAAAAAAAAAAAAAAAAAAAAAAAAGTGGTGGGGCGGGGAAGGGTTGAAGGGTTTAAAAGTTCCCAAGCTGTCAAGGACTCCCAGCGCCCTTCAAAGCCAAAGACGATTATTTCTAAGTAGTTGAAGAGCGCTGGACATCAGAAAGCCTCGCCGGTGCCACGCCGCGGGGGCCGCTCTCGGGGGGCGAACACGAGCGGGAAACGAGCCCCCGGGCGGGCGGCTCCCGGGAATGGGCGCCGAGCTCCCGCTGCCCGGACGGAGCGCTCCCGGGAACACGGGGAATAGTTCGGAGGCCCGTCCCCGACACCGTGCACAGAGGGCGCCGGAGCCTCCCCCCGAGAGCGGCGGGGGAAGGGGAACGCGCCCCGCGGCTCCGGGGACCGGCGAGGGGCCGAGGCCGGTGGGAGGACTCGGAACAAAGCTAAGGCGAGAGGGCCCGAGGACGGGCAGCTCAGCCCAGGCCAGCGGAGCACAGCCAGCAGCTCCGGAGCGACCCACCGGCGCCCCCGCCGCAGCCGGGAGGAGAAAGGGGGCTCCCGCAGGGCAGCGCCGGGATTATCCCCGCGGGCTGGAGACCGCTGAAAAGCGGCTGCTCCCCCTCCGCGCTCCTCTCAGGCGGGGAAAGGACCCTCTAAGAGCCTCTGAGCGCCGCCACCCACCCTCCTGCGCGCCCTGCACGGTGGCTGTGGGGGGCTAGAGCAGAGCCCCGCACCCACCTGACGCCGCGTTCCGTTCCATCCCGCTCCAGCCGCCGCCGTTCCAGCGCTCCAGCCACCGTCGCCTTCGCGGGCTAAGCCGCCGCCGCCCCGCCCCTTCAACCGCGGGCCCCGCCCCCTCCCCGCCCTTATGGCTCGTGCGCGAGGGGCGGGGCGGAGCCCGCCAATGGGGAGCAGGGCCCGGCGGCGCCGAGGGCTGATCGGCGTGGGGAGCGACCAATTAGAGCGCCGAGGGGGCGGGGATAGCTGTCAATCAGCGGCCGCTACCTGGGGCTGGCTAGCGGCCGGGCGCGGGGGATGGCAATTCCGTCCCTCGCTCCCTCCCTCATCCATCCCTCCCTTCATCCTTTCGTCTCTCTCCCGGCCGGCTCGCCCGTCCCCGCCACTTCGACTCCTGCCAGCCCTGGCCTGGGTCCCGCCTGGCCCCGTGCGGCCGCCCAAGCGCCCAGGGTGCGGCGGCTGCCCTGGGGCTCCCAGACGGCCCCCGAGACCCACGTGCCCCTCGGGAGCAGCCTCCTCTTCCCTCAGTGGCCGAGCCGCCCCTTCCCCGCCCGGCCCCAGCTGCGGGACAGCGGTGTCCGGTCCCTCGCAGTTCCCGGGGCCATCTGGCGCCTCCCCCACGTCGCCCGCGGGGTCGGTGCTGCCACCCACCCACCGCCCTGGCCCTGGCCCCTTTTCTGCCCGCAAGAGGCCTCTGCGGCGCTTCTGCCCTCATTCCCGACTGCCACAGGCACACCCACCCCAGCTGCCCTTTCCTTGCCCTTGCGACCCAATTCCCGCTGAATCCAGCTCCTGGGCATCCGGGCCCCCAAGAGATCCGTGTTTATCCAGACGGGGTCTCTCCCCGCTGGGCAGGTGCATTGCGAGGGCTGCAGCTGCCGACCAAGCTCCAGCAATGTGCCCCTTCCAGCTTTGCCTGAGTTGCCGTCCTTTGTGGTTATTCCTGTAGCGGGGGCTTTTGTTGAGCGCCTCAAAGCCTTTAGGAAAAAAAAGTAGGTAGGACTGTATCACGTGAATCAGATTTTGGAGGGGCAGGGTGGGTAGAACAACTGGTAAATAGATTTTTATGGCCCGGGCGGTTTCAATAACTAATGACAACTAACACAGGACACCCAAAACCATCAAGTTCATGAAGATGACGAGCAGCTGCTCTGCCCGGTTCAGCAGGCTGTCCAGATCGATAGAGTCTCTGCTTGGCCTTTATATGGGACAAAGAGGTCAGGAGCTGCCCCGCGGTCATGACTCGGAATAATGCTCTCCAGAAGAGGAGCAGCAGGACCCGCCGCGGTGATGGGCAGCCGATCTAACCAGCTCCGCTGCCTGCCCTCGTCCATGGAGGCTCAGGCTGCTCCGCTGCAGGCTTTTGGACCCCGAGGAGCGGTGAGGCAGTGGTGTCTCGGGCTGTGGAAAGCTGAAGGGGCCACTGTCTCTGCTCTGGAGTCATATTGAATAAATACTATTTAGTCAATAAAAATAATCACAGCTGAACGTAGAGTTTTTTGAACACCATCTCCAGTTCCTTTTGGCAACCGAAAGAATTTACTGAACTCAAACGCAGTTGTACCACTTCAGTTACCCACATCTTGTCTTACTGCAAAGTTGCAGGCTCACAAGCACCTTTCCACAAAGAAAAAAAAAAAAAAAAAAAAAAAGTGGGATGCTATAATTTTCAGAAAAATTATTTGTATTTGAGGTACTTGCATTAGTCGTGGTAAGAAGCAACAGCTGAGAACCACTGCTGCAATCACTCCAGATTACACAGCAAAAAGCAGCAAGCCAGCTTTGAACGGCTGATGGTGACAGTTTTATGATCGCTAGCAAAGTAAACAGAAAAGAAGTCTTTAAGTAACATAACCCTAAAAGAAGGAAGCAGCAGGCTTTTTACTCAGCATAAGGGTTTAGTGGGACAAAAATCCTAAGAGCAAAATAGTCTCAAGGTTTTCAGAAAAATTCGTTCTCTATCCAGGAAAAGAATATTTTTCCTAAAACACATATGCAGCAAGTGGAAACTCTTCAAAGACTGTAAAATGAAACAGAGGGAAAATGACTTGCTATTGTTGAAATACAGCTGCATTCATGCTCATTCAGTGGTCCTTTTTTCATGCTGAAAATGGGATCTTGATGTTTTCAAAATATTAATTTCAAACAGACCTATCTCTACCCATAATTTTTTCTGCTCCATCAATACAAGAAAGTAATCTGTGTTATGCAAGGTATTAATTAACGTTTATTTCGTTCCGGCTGCTTCCCAGTCTCCTGGATTACTTCCTAGCTTTCATATTTCTCCTCTGTATTCATAACATTTTTAATGCCATTTCTAATAACATCTAGATCTTGTAAGAAAGGAACTCAGGCACAGCTTTATTACTGCTGCTTTGACCTTGTCTTTGAATCTGCAAATAAGGCAAATCTGCCAAATAATTTCCATTGAATTGGCATTGAGTTTTCATTAATAGAAAAAGAAAGGTGGTTAAATTAAATGCAAGAAATAATTGAATCAGCATTTGTATTATTTTAATGTAGTTTTAAGTTAAATAATGCTTCAGAAAAGCCCTCTGAATGCAGTAAATAAAGGTTTAGAGTGGCACACCAAGAGATATCCAGGATTGTTCTTCTATTAATTTCACTTGAAGGAAGAACCAGACTTCAGAAGGTAATGAAAAGGGAGGGTTATTGGAGACTGACACCAAGATGAGTTAGTGGGAGTGAGCATGACATTTTCTTACTATCTGATTATAATATCACTGGGTTAGATCAAATTTATAAGGACCTCCTTTTCTTGAATAGTTAATTTTGCACATACAAAAAAGATACAGCATAAAAAACCCCAATACTTTGAAAGCCTGTTATACAGCTTGTTGCTTCCTGCTGGAGAGCACACTTCATGATATGAAAACCTTTTTGTCTTTCAGGAAACACAAAATTGCTGAATAATGTTAAAATAAATAGTGTTGCGCAAATGATCTACAACGCCACCGATAATCATTACAGCATCTCTGATTATTAATGGTACATTGATAGGCCCCTGCAGAGTTCCCTGCTGAATCAGCTTTTGAAATAAATTGCTTTCCCTCCATCCACAGCCGCACCCCAGAGGAAGGGGAATCATGTCTTGACTGAAGCAATTGATTTAGCACAGCCAGCAGATACAGACACTGCACAACCTAGGATGCTCTATGAATTACTATGTCTCTGTTTAATGGAGTTTTACAAAACTGTTTAGCCTTGATAAGACTGCATATGTATTTCTCATACTGTTCGTATTTTCAATGTGATTGATGTTACCATACGACTCACATTTTTCAGCACAACTTTCCTGAGACTATTAATTATTTTGCTTTTTCTTTATTGTCTTCCTTCTACTATTCCTGAATTGCTGGAATACTGAAAGACTAGCAAAGAGTATGAAACCAAGATGCAAGTAGATCCTCAAAGGAAACATTCAATGTAAGTTCAAAGAGTCACTGTGTAATCAATCTTGAAGAAAAAAATGCAGGGAAGCAAGAACAAAAGGAAGCCTAATAACTTTTCAGGACAGCTACTTTCATCAACTAAGCAGGAGTTGTAATTCTGCCAATTAATAGTAAGGTCCATTAACTGTAAGCCATACAAACTATTTGCTATGCAAAGCACTCGTTTTTCTTTGCTGTCCCTGACATTTTGGGAGGGCAGTGTAGCAGGATATCCTATGAAGCAAGGACTGGTGATCTATAGTGGGAGTGGACAGACTCTCTTAATGGTTGTACAGCATTGCCAGTTGAACAAGTTCCCTTGATAAAAACAAAGACAGGAAAGACATGATTCCAACTTCCCTGAGAGATTAAAAAATTATATACAGAGAGCTGCACTGTTGATTTAGTGTTGATTTAGTGTGGCACAGCTAGGACTAATGGGATGAAACTAAAAATTGGGAACCAGTGGGAAGGGAAGGGAAGGGAAGGGAAGGGAAGGGAAGGGAAGGGAAGGGAAGGGAAGGGAAGGGAAGGGAAGGG
>VZUI01029515.1:0-23403 GCA_013401135.1 Cettia cetti | reverse complement strand
CCTTGGGTGTAGCCCTGGTCAGGCTCTTGTCCTGCCCAAGGTGTATCCTTAAAGGCCTTTTAATAAATATCTACTTTATTCTCTATCCAGTCTCTGTTCCAGGTCAGCCTTCCCAAGGCATCCGTTTCTGGCAGCCCCGAGGGGACTCGAACCCACAATCCCTGGCATAGGAGGCTTTGTCCATTAGGCTTTAATGAAGAAGAACTTCAAGCATCAAAGTCCCTTAATTTCTTTCTTGTCCTGCAGGCTGCAAAACTTGGCAAAGCACTTAAAGTGTGACCTCAGCAGCAGGGGATGGGCACTGCCCTGGCCCTGAGGCTGCACCACTGCTGACAGAGGCCAGGTGCCATTGGCCACCTGGGCACACCTGGCACATCTTGAGCCCTTGTCAACCAGCATCCCCATGTCCTTTCCTTCCAGGCCACTTTCCAGCCACTCTGCCCCAAGGGTTTAGTTTATCTCTGCACTGATGTAAATTAGGGTTGGCCCACTACCTCTTGTGCTCACTCAGGCTAGGTACTCACAACAACTTTTTAAATGCTTATTTAAACATGTGGGAGAGGCTTTCTGCTGTTCAGGGGATATGGATTTTAGAAAAAGGCTTTGTTTCATCCTGAGAAAGCCATGCTACTCTATAGAGAAACTAATCCAGATTCCTGCTGCCAGGAAGCTGAGTTTTAAATGCCAGCTGAAAAGAGTGTGAAATTAGTAGATTTCATTTATCATACTTGGATTGTTTGCCTGCTTCATAAGCTCTTTCCTAGGGAGGGTTCAAACCCACTGCAGGCACTTTTGCTGCCCACTGTATATCTGCAAGCTTCTTGCACTGCCATATTCTCCAGGGTTGTGCTTCCACCACTCTTATTTCAAATGGTAAATTTTGTGATTGTTGTGGAGCTGGCAGTATGTGCAAACTTATGTCTCTGCATCCATCCCAGATGGGCAGCTGGAGCTCTAACATGGTCCTGCCTTCCTTGCCAGCAGATTAGGAAAGGATTAGGAAAGAGAAGGATACCAAGGGCAAGCATCATTTCATGTCTGTACTGCAGCAATCCTCCAGCTGGCATCAGCCTCTGTTTGCTCTATGCTTCACATGTGGGATCAAAAAAGGGAGATGCATAGAGAGAAACCAGGAATGCCTGAGAATAGACTGCAAATTTTCTGGCATTTTTAATTGTTTTATATTCAGTGTAGTGCAAGTCTGCAAGCACACATGGGAAGGTTGGATTAAGGATTTGGGCACTGCCCAGCATTTCTCTTTCTGCTCCACCACAGACTCCCCATTGCCAGATATTAATGTCCAGGTGTGGAGCAGTAAGGTGTGAACACACCAAGCACAGAAACTCTGTGAGAGGGATCATCAGATGAGTTTTGGTGTCTCCACAGACACTACAAACCAACTTGTGACTGGGCAGGGTGGAGGCTGCTGTGGACTTCTCAAAGTTGGCTGCTTTAAGCTAACGTGGATAAATATGGATATTTCCACATCAGACCTCATTGCAAGGCACAAGACAGACCAGAGGATGGAAAACAGATTCCTAGATCATAAGTTTTGGTCATAAAAATTAGTTCTACAGCCCAGCCGTGTGCTGAATGGAGCACTCACACATTCCATATCGCATGGCCTAGATCTGATGCCACCCAGTCTCCAGTGTCCCAGATATTCAGCCAGTGTTCTCACCACCAGGGCGTTCCAGCCCACCTCTGGAAACTGTGTCAGGATCCAGGCAGAAATTCAATACCCACAGGGATGGAGGAAAAGTATTTGTGACTAAACATGCTGTAAAATATATAATAATTGGAATTGTGAGGTTATGGCCTTGAAGGTTAGCACAGATATGAGAAAATTCCCACTAATGTCCTTGAATTTTTTATTTTTTTTTTTTTTTTGGTTGAAGTCCATTTCCAAAAACCTCAGGTCTTTGTGGAAGTAAAGCTGTTGTGTCAGCTAACAGCAAGTGGCATATTTCAAACCCACTGCACTAAACATCTTAAAGTCATGGAATTTGTCTGAGGGTTAGAGTGAAAAGGTAGTTTCCCTGGGTATGTGCTTCCTGGGAAAAGCCTTCAGGATATAAGACAGAGAGTCATCCCCTAGAGCAGAGGAGAAACACAAAGCATGCAACTCTTAAAGCTCATCAGAGAGCAAGGCACCTGCACCAGGCAAGGCATTACACAGATGGACATGAGATGAGCTACAAGGTCATTTCCCTGCCCCCATTTTAAATATGGATCCAGAAGGAAACATGCAAGCAGCAAGGCCACCTCCTGCCACCAATTACTCAGAAAGGTAAGAGTCCAGACTGTGCCACAGAGAACCACTTAGTCTTCCTCATCAAAAGGTGGCTCTGGCAAAGTGAATACTCCAGGAGGTCAAATGCATTTCCACTCAGGGCAGTATCACTTCCAAGAGCCTGAATGAAGGATTAACAAAGATGACTTGACATTTACCTGGATTCATGTGCAGCTAATAGGGCTGATAAAAGTGCTCCATGAATAATGCATATTAGGTAATTCACAGATGGAAAGATTCATCTTCTTCCATAAGCAGAAGGGATGGGGGAGGGTGGAATATCAGACAGAAAAGATTGGCCTTTAGATCCATCATATCCTTATCAGTGGAAAGAGAGGTCAAGGTTTCCTGGTTTGGAATCATAAGTGCTTCCATTAAGGAAGTAAATTTAATTACATAGCAGGTCACAGCCTCATCTTTGTTCTGAGGGTTCTTTTGTGGGGGTAGGGGGAAGGTGGGATTTAGAGTAATTAGCAAAATACATTAATTGCAGCTGATTTCTTTGGGGGTGGTACATGGGGGGGCTGAGCACAGTGTCCCAGAGGCACAGAATAGCTGAGCTCAGAAGGGACCTCTGGAGATTGCTCCAAACCCAGACCACAAAAAGCTACAGCAAGGTCTCCAGGCAAGCATCCAGGAAAGCTGGCTTTGAAAATCTCTAAGGGTGAAAACTCCACAGTCCAATCACCCTGACAGGATTTTTTTTTTTTTTTTAACTTGTATTTAAGTTTCTTGTATTTCCATTTACGACCATCACCTTTTGTCCTGTTACTGGACACCACCTGATCCATCTCCTTTACTCAGTGTATTTTATACGCTTTGAAAAGATCCTTCACAAAGACAAATCAAATCAAGTCTCAACTCTCTCAGCTTTTCTTCACTGAGAGATACTCCAATCCTTATTCACTTTTGAGGCCCCTGAGTCAATGTTACTGTGACCCTTTGTGGCAGTATTTTGACCATGGATGCGGTGATTCCTTGTGTTCCTGGGGAAAGATGAATGTTTGGGGGAACATTTTCATGTCCCAGACTGCAGCTGGCAGGAACACCCATCCACTCTGCCCTGCAGTTCACTGAAGGGGTGACACAGTGACTGTCACTGTGCATCTGCTGTTCTTCAAAATCCAGCTTGTGAGACCTCTTTTAAGAGGGGCTTAGAGAAAAATGTCTTGCCTGGAGCCAGGATTAATGAGGTTGAATCCTTCTGGTGGCCACAGAACTGAGGCAGTTTGGAAAGTGCTGCTCTGGGGTTTTGTTCATTACTGCGATGGGACCACAAATCAAACACAACTTTCCCAAGGATGTGCCTGGATAATTCAATAATATCCCCTTGAAGACCACAGTGCCCTTTAAATTCAAAAAAATCTGGGTTTTACACAGACTAGAACAATTACATTTCTAATTAGGACAGCTCAAAGCAATTTGGTAAAGCAGAGGAAGAAAGAGAAGACATTTTGTCCTTGCTTCTCCTTTTGATTTCAATCCGCTCAGTGGTTTTCTGGGTTTCAAAAAATTCTAAATGGCTGCTTTGCTCTCTCCAGCAGTCTCCAGTCTTGACCTGTGGTATCCCAGGTACTTGCTAAGCTCTTTGCCTGTGTCTTCCTGTGCCTGCCCCATCCTTCAGCCTTGAAGCCTCCTTGAGGAGATAAATTAAACCTCCTTAAGGAGACCAATTAAGTCTGGAACAGGTTTCCCAGAGCCATGGTTGCAGCATCAACCAGGCACAGTTCAAGAAGTGTTTGGATGCTTTCTGGCACAGGGTGGGATTCTTGGGGTGTCCTGTACAGGCCCAGGAGTCGGACCCAATGACCCTGGTGGGTCCTTTCCTACTCAGAATATTTCCATGTTTCTATGATTCCTAGTCCCAAAGGAACAACTCGCTGTCTCTCTGCAGATTTCCATCTGTCCCAGTCACTTTCCAAAGGCATGTGGCACACCTTTAAAAAGCCAGCTATCCTTTACCATAATCCATCATCTGAAAAGGTTCTATCCTGTTGATGCAAGAGGGCATAAGGAAGTTTCCCTGGACATCAAAATTCTCCTTTCCCCAAAGTTAAAAGTCAATCTGTACTTCAATGCAGCGTCCTTGAACCAAGGACATCCACATCCTCATTCCCCTCTAAATTAGATCTGGACTTTAGTCTGAAGTTGCACTTAAATGAAGGGCAAAATTCCTCCTGCTTTCAACAGAAGGAAAATTTCTTCGCTTGAGTTGAATTTTACCCAGGCAAGAGTTCACACTTGTCTTGGTAAATAGGAAAAGACATCCCCAAGCTGGTGAGAGGGATTCTGACCAAACTCCCTGAGGCTGCACAGAAGGGTGAAGTCTTCAGGGACACAAAGCCAGGACATCTGCCTCCAACTCTGGAGTCTGCAGGGATAGGACTTGGCCGTGCCTTGACTTCAGTGGCACAACGTGCACACAGCTCCCATCATCATGGTTGTCCTCTGCCACCACCATGGGACCCCAAAGAACTCACCACTGCCAAGAATGAAGCTTTTGGAGCTCCCTAAAGGGGTTCAGCTCAGCCTGAGCTGTGCCCACAGACTGCTCATGAGCAGGTGACACCAGTGTCACTGAGAAAGAGAGAAAGCCCCATGGGACAGGAAACACTGACAATCCACACCCTGCACAAAATCCTCTGCATTGTGTGGCTCCTAAAGCAGGATATTTAATGAGGGGCTGGGCTCCTTTATGTGATGATTTGTAGCACTTCAGCCAGCTGAAGTTTGGGCTCTTTGTACATTCACAAACTGTGTGAGACTGTCTGTCTGCGTGTGTGACAGGCACTGGCAGCCACATCTCCTCGGGGGCATATTTGTGGAATATCAGCTATTTAGTGCCATCTTGTTCAGTCAGTGGCCAAGCCAGAAATATCTGTGGAACAAACCCAAAACAAGCCTTTCCTCTCCTGGAGGATCTGATGCCTCCATTATCTTGCCAGACACGAGGCAGCTGAAATCACAGCCTGGATGTCCTGTGGAGACTGATCCTTGCTCTCCCTTGGATGTGCAGCATCCCAGGTGAGGTTTCCATGCTGCTCTGATACTGTATCCAAGGTAAGGATTATTGGTTTTGTGTAAATTGTGGCTGAACTTTCACAAGAGGTAACTTCCAGTTTCAGACTGAATTGCTTCTGAGTACATTGGACTGAATGCAAAGGGACCTGAGATTCAGCTACCAGAGTGGAGAGAGGAATGACAGTGATGTGGGAGAGAAAAGAATCAATTTGGTGAAAACTGAAAAAAATGAGACCACAAGAACCTGTTCACTTCATGCCAATTGAAAAAAAAAAAACAAAAAACCCTGTCGGTGAATAAAAATTTAAATTGCTAATTCAGAGCTCCAGGGAGAAAAATAAATAAGAAATAAAGAGCCATACTCCCTAACTGGAGAAAAGGAGATGTTTTGTTGGCCCAGCTGCCAAAACACTGACCCTGGGTAGAGGAGGCGTAGATTTCACCCCTGATTTTGCTTTGGTGTGTAAAAAAACCACATCTCCACGTGCTTTAATCCTTTTGTTGTTGACTATAAAGGGCATAATTATTTCTGCTATTGTTTTTCCAGTTTGTTTGTCCACTTTGGGTGTAGCAATTTGGAGACAGGAGTCCCACGTCCCGTGTGTGAGTGCCCCAACACGTGCTTGGGTTCAGGGAATACTGAACACACAATGTGACCCCTCTGCCAAGAGGATTTGAGGGACAAAACACCACTACAGAACTCACCTGAGGCTCTGAAACAAGCAGCTCATCCATGTAAAGCAAAGACTCCAGGGAATACTGACATGGAGGCAGACAAATCTGAGCTGGGCTCACTAAATCTCTGCTTCATTTCACTAAGGCAGGGAAGAAGAATGAGTTTTAGCAGCCAGGACAATTAATAATCAAGCCTCATGTCAGGTGAAAGTGTAATTAGCAATGCCAGATGGAAGTGCATCAACAGGAGGCCTGGAATGCTGCAGCCACTCAAGGTGCTCCTCCAGGAAAGCGGGGGCTGAAATCTCTTCAAGCAGAAGATGGAATTAGATTTAGGTTTATATCCATGGGCTGACATCACAAGGCCTGGGCAACATAACCTGCTGTGATTATTTTTTAATTCTTATGCTCCTTTCCCCTTTGTTTTCTATTTATGCTGCAGCTACTTAGTGAGTTGTCTAAAATCATGAATAGTTTTGGGGAAAAGCTGTGTGATGTTTTCTGTTGGTAAATTAGCTTCTCACCTTTCCATTTCCCATCCAGTCCTCAAGTTTCTTCCATGGAGAAAATATCCAAGTTATTTTAAAAGCAATTTTATTTTATTTTGAAACAACCTTTTAGTAAACAGGCTGCCTAACTGCAGACTACTCACTTCCATACTGAGGAGGAGGAACTCATCCAGTAATAATTATAGTACAATACTTCCCTTGAAGCACCCCCAGGAGGCTCTCTTTATCTGGGAAAGGTATTGGAATATTCACACCTAATCACCACAACACAGAAATACAGTTTTTTAAAGGGGGAAATTAATTTTCCCTTAGCATTTACAATACTAACAATGTACTTTGCTGGAGCTAAGTGATTAGATAAGATCATACATCCAGTGCTGATGATCAGTCTGAAAGGGAGGGGGCAAAAGGTGACAGTGGGGTCCAGTGATAACTGGAACTAAAGAGGAGTTTATTAATAAAAAGGAAAAAAAGGAAAACTGTTAGATGGTTCTCTCTCCTCAGTTCAGTTCCACACCAGTACAAAACCCCAACAGGGTTGGTCCCTCAGGTCTGTTTGCCATCCTTTGTGACATTAGCAGGGCTTTTTGCTGTTAGCAATATCTGCTGGGACCTGTGGCACAGACAAATGCCTGACACTCACCTGGAGTTCTGGTCTCTTTTCCCTCTGCTGTACCCCCTCCATTACTTCCTTTTGTGAATCACAGTGGTGGCAGCAGTTCTGCCCCTTGATATCACTTTAGGGACTTGCAGAGAAATTCATCTGCTGGAAAACTGCATTGTCAACCAAATTTAATTTTTTAAATGAAAAGTATTTCCTTCCTGCAGGGACTTCACAATATGTGCTTAAAACCCTCCAAAAAAAAAAACCCCCAAACTGAAATACTTTAATCTTGAACCTTTCATTTTACTGTATGAGAAAATCTATAGAGGCGGAGTTCCGTTTGCTTAAGAAAAATCTATTATCCTACTCAATGAGAGTTTATGAAGGAAAATAAATGTGGATTAGCTATTAAGATGAAATTGTACCTTGTGAGGGTGGGGAGGCCCTGGCACAGGGTGCCCAGAGAAGCTGTGGCTGCCCCTGGATCCCTGGAAGTGTTAAAGGCCAGGCTGGATGGGGCTTGGAGCAGCCTTGGGATAGTGGAAGTTGTCCCTGTGGCGGAATAATCTTTAAGGTCCCTCCCAACCCAAACCATTCTGTGATTCTAAACACAGAGGGCAGCTGAACAAATCTGACCTATTTCTTCTCTACAACATCCTTGTCTCCTGAGAATTTCAGTTATGTCCCATTTGTTCCTGCAGTCAGCCCACAGTGCTTCTTTCTTTCCCTCTGTTTCTTTTTATTTTCTTCCTTCAAGCCATCTCTCCCCTATTCCAAGGTCAGTGTAAAAAAATCCAGCTCTGGAAAAACATGGAGAAACCTGGCATTTGCTGTTTTTGTAACCCCAAACCGAAATCATATTAAAACCTGAAGTTCAGTGAGTCAGTGGATGTATGCATGGATAGATATGATTTATTGGATGTGTCAGGGGTTCATTTCATCTTTAAATAGGAAAACCATGAGGTGTGACTTGATGACTTATTAAAAAAATGTCACACTACCTAGGAAGAGTGACACCATAAAATACTTACACATACAATTCCTGAGAGGGGCTTGTCAGAAGGATATCCCAGCTTCCCATTTAATGGGAAAAAAGAATTATTCACGGATTGTTAGTTTTGCTTCTTACAAACAATGAGTCCAGTTAATTTTGTCATATCACTGCCTTGTGTTTGCAAGCTTCAATCACTCCTTTAAAACAGCCCAGCCTTCCCAGGGCACATGGAGTGAAAAGGCATCATTTTAATGGGCTTGTAGCTAATTAAAATGTGTGACATTCAGAATGTGGCTGGAACGTGGCATAAAAAAGTAATTACAGGACAATACATCATGTCACGGACAAGTGGCTAAATGTGAGCACGTGCTGGCAAAAGCCAGGCAGGAAAATCCAGCTTGAACCAGGCTCTTCCAAGCACTCACAACTCTGCATGTTTCATCCAGAAATGGTGGGTGTGTTTTCACTACGGGTAGGTTTCAAGACCTGTTTTTCAATTTTCCAAGGTTTTGTCTCTGATGTCCTGGTGTAGATCGACCTCTGTCCTCACAGCTGGGTGGCTGCTGTCAGGGACAGTGTGGCAAGCAATGTTTGATTCCCAGGGACAGAGTTTGGGTGCAGGGAACAAGAAAGATTTGTGGATTTTGTTGTGTGTTCCAGGCTGCTTGGTCTCCTTCAGTGCAGCTGCTGAGGAAATGAATTAATTTCACCAGCCCAGGGTGCTCCAAGCCCCAGTGTCCAACCTGGCCTTGGACACTTCCAGGGATCCAAGGGCAGCCACAGCTTCTCTGGGCACCCTGTGCCAGAGCCTCCCCACCCTCACAGGGAACAATTCCTTCCCAATATCCCATCTAAAACTTCCTCTTTCAGTTGGAAAGTGTTCCCCTTTGTTGTGTAATTCCACGCCTTTTCCAAATGTCGCTCTCCAGGTCTCCTGTACCCTTTAGGCACTGAAGGTACTGGAAGCTCTCCCTGGAGTCTTCCCCAGGCTGAACAATCCCAATTCTCACAGCCTTTCCATTTAGGAGACGTGCTCCATCCCTCTGATCATCTTCGTGGTCCTTAGAGCAGAAGTTTCAAACAGCAGCCTGGGTTTCAGAAGGCACCAAAAAAAACCCCCCAGCCTGAATCAGAAAGGCGCCAGAAAAAAAAAAAAAAGGAAATTATGTTTGTGTGGTCCAGTTTGGATTGTGTTTGCACAACCTGCACTAGTGGAAGGTGTCCCTGCTCATGGCATGGGGTTGGATCTAAAAGATTTTTAAGGTAGCTTCCAACCCAAACCATTCTGTGATTCTACAACTGAGGTCTCCAAATAGATTAAAGGAAATATTGCTCTATGGGCTGATAAAGTTAAATATTTTTGTATCCTAGCCTTCCTCCCCTCTACTTTTCAAACTACTTCTATTTATTGCAGATAATTAAATCTTTTTCTTTCTTAGCTATGGGTATTGGCTCACACTACTGTAAAGATTAAAGGCCCTTTTTCCATTTAAAATCCTGTTAGAATTAACCCCAGATTCTTAACTTAGCAGTCAAAATGGACTCCATGCTGAACTCAGCAATTCTTTTCAAAAAAGAGAATTAAGAATATCTATTTGTCTGCTTTTCAAGGAGACTAATGTTAGAAAAGGGAAAAAAAGGGATAAGGAAGGAAAACAAAATGTACCAGTTCTGTTAGATTTATTGCTTTTATTATAATTTCCTTGGCTTATGTAAATTTAACTGAAATTTTTCAGACCATTAATCCATAATACCAACTATAGCCCTCTTTGTTCTTAATTAAAAATGGATGGATTTATAGAAGAGGGATGAGATTTTCAGAAGTACTCAATGCTGGCCCAACTCTACTTTGATGAAGTCAGTGGTGAAAACTGCCCCAGAATCTATTAAGAACAGAGTAGAGAAGAGCATTTCTGAAACCTCTTCCAGAGTGAAGTGTGGTGAGGGATCATTTCTGAGAGCATTGCCAGGGGTTCAGCATTGTGGTTTCCATGAAGTTCAGAGGGGTTTTTTGGTTTTGGTTTGGTTTTTTGGTTTATTTTTTTGGTTTTTGGGGTGGTTTTTGCTTGTTTGTTTGTTTGCTTGTTTGTTTGTTTGGTGGTGGTGGTTTGGTTTTTAGTTTGGGGTTTTTTTGTCTTAAAATTGGTTTGAGCTGTTTAAAATCTACATCCCAAATAGGTTTTGTCGGCTCTTTTGGAGTCTCTTGAGCTGTTGTGATCGGGTTCAGAAATTTGGTGTGGCTCACAGAAAAGTGCATTAAAAGCACACATAAGGGATTTGGCAGACCACAAGTAGCAGTGTTTGGAAGCTGAAATGAGACAAATAAATATGGCAAAATGGATTTAAAAAGTCTCAGTGTGTTTATTACTTGCAACTGACACAAGTCCCTAAGGTCAGCAGTAGTTTTAACCCCTCTGTCCTCTGGAAATCCAAAGGGAAAACCTGAAAGCACAGAAAACCCAAACACAACAGATGAGTCCTGGTGCAGAGCTGGGAGAGAGGAACCACCCTGGAGAATCAGGAAAGAGTTCATGGAATCACAGAATGGTTTGGGTTGGAAGAGACCTTAAAACCCATCCCATTCCACCCCCTGCCATGGCAGGGACACCTCCCACTATCCCAGGCTGCTCCAAACTCCATCCAGCCTGGCCTTGGACACTTCCAGGGATCCAGGGGCAGCCACAGCTTCTCTGGGCACCCACCACCTTCTCAGGGAACAATTCCTTCCTAACACCTACTCTAAATCTAAACAGTTCAACCAAAGCCTTAAAACATCTTAAAATTCCCTGTGGTTCCAAGCATCAGGGCTGGAGGGGCAAAATTTCAAGCCAAGCTGCTCTTTTTTGCTGTGGAGGCCCATTTTGTTTATCCTTGTCAGGGGGAAGGACACGACGTGTTACAGAGACTCATTTCCCAAGGGATCAGATGGAGAGAACAGGACATGAAGTGACAGACCTGACCTGGAGGCTGTGCCTCTAACTGGCCAAATGCCTGTGAAAACACACGGCCCCTTTGCCACCACAGAGGCTTCAGGAGAGGCAGTTTAATGGGGCACTGCACACAAGTTTTAGAGCCTTTCATAGCACAGATATAAGTGATACATTTCATCTTTATGCCACCCTTCTAAATCACTAAAAAGTAAATTCAGTTAAGGCTGAAAGGCAGAAGCCCTGAGCTGCTGCTTTGCTTTGCTATTTATAGTGGCAGAACCAGCTCTGGCTTAATCTTCTGGGTGTCATTCAATATATTTCTGACCCAACCAGGTAGAACAGAAGACTTGGCTGAATTTCTAAACTCTCAGAGGTTTTAAGACAATCCCACAGCTTCTGCTGCAAGCAGTATTTGCAGTGTGCTGATAAATAATCTCAGGGAGAGTGTAATTGTCCACAGGGAAACATCAGCTGCAGACCAAAAAAGAAAATCCCCCAGCCCCAAACTTCAAAAAATACAAACAACAAAAAGCACCAAAAAACAATTTAGAAAATGGACATACTGACTTCATTTTCCCAGCAGATGTCTTTGCTGAAGTCCCTCCCTTCCCTGGCTCCATTTCTGCCATGTTAATTGTCATAACTACGCCCTGTAGCTCCTTGGTAGGAGAATTGTCACAATTACCCTGTGACTTCACACCAGCTGTCTTGGCACAGACAAGACAACGTGCTTTGGACTCTGAACACCTGCAAACCCAGTCCATGGTGGATGTTTGCATGCTAAACCAAACAGCTGTTGCATTTCAGGCTTGTTCTCTTGGGGAGGCTGGGGGGAGAGAGGTGGAACAATGTCAATATGCCCAAATGTCGTAATTTTCCCTTTTTGAGGTTTATTCTGTGCATTCTCTTCCAGTGAGCTGCCTGTCAGCTGATGGAGGGATGGCCCCAGCAGTTATCTGGAGATTACACAATCTGTAGGGTTCCATATGTTGGCAGCTCTGAGTAGCTAAATACAATGGGGGCAGGGGGTGAAAGAAAAAAAAAAGCACCACATTTTTTTTATTTATTTCTAATTACTCCCTTTCCAGGGCTCTGAGAGGACAGTTTGGCTGCACTTCTGGATGAGTGTGATCTGGGAGCTGGCAGGCAGCACTTTGGCAGTTTTACCCCAGTGAGTTTAATAACCCAACGAGAATTGCCCAGAACAGTGGGATCAGACTCATGGAACGAGCCATGAATGCATTTCTGTTCCCCAGTAACTGTTCAGTGGGATTATTCAAGAGATTTAAATGTGGGTGGCATCAATTTGAAATGCAGATGGTGTATCTTATTAAACACCATTTTAGCTATTTGTAGTGCTCAGAACAGTATTTGCCCTGAATTTAAATAACGATGTACAGTATTTGTTAAAAAACATGCTTGGGCATGTTTTGTTTAATTAGTGGCTTGAAATTTCCTAGCATATGGCTTGTCATTTGCTAAAAAGATACGCAATTATGAAGTTCCTTGAAGTTTTACTATTTAAATGCAAAATTAACTTAGTATGTTCAGCAGTTAATGGCAGGCCATTAAATACAGTATTTACTAAACAAAAGACATATAGGAGCAGCTGAGTGTGCTTGTGCCATCTGTACCTCGAGCACTGTGCATCTTTTGGTTCACAGGAGGTGGACTGGACCCACTCTGCTCCCACAGTTCATTACCAGAGTTTTTTGCACTTCAGTGCAAATGACATCGTGTCTGGTTATTATCTTTAAAGGCCTGGATGCCGCTTTAGAAGCATCAATTTAATTTTTATACTTCAGGAAAGCAAGCAGACCATCTGCTTAGAAATCCCAGCACTTTCTGTAGAGCAGCAGACATGTTTGGTTTTTTTTCCCTGTCAGGTTTTGAATGGCCTTTTAAAGTTTTTGAAACTTTTAGTTGCCTGCCTGTTCATTTTTCATTAAGAAATGGAAATGAGAGTCTGGAAGAGTGAAGGATGATGCATGGGGGTTTTTTTTCCCCCCATACCTTACCTGCTCAGCTTCTACTCCTCATCACGACAGATGACTAATTCAGTGTCTGCCTCCTTTCCACCAGCTCTGCTCGAGCCAGTTCCTCCATCCAACACCTCCATCATTCCCCAGTCCCAGCAGAGCTGATGGAAAGACTTGCTTCAGGCATCTCCACCACCCCTCATTGCAGGCAATATTATGCACTCAAATGAGTCACAGATTGGAGGATTCTCATTTTTTACTCCTGAGAGCAACTTATCTCAGGAAGTGGAGAGGGAAGCAGTGAAGCCTGATGAAGAAGTGAGAAAGGAATGACCCCCAGCCTGACACATCCCTTTCCTTCACAAGTCTGATTTCATGGCTTCATCACACGCTGCACTTCCACAGGCACAGACAGCAGGATTCATCTCGGTGCATTATAGACATCCACACAAGAGCCAGGCCCTCCTAGGCTGAGAATTTATGCAAGAAATCAGCTCTTTTAGGATTTTACCTCTTCCATACATTTCACTCTTGAAGAGGTGAATGACAGCCTTGAAATCCTAGCTTCTGGTCATTAACTCTGAAGGGAGTGTAGGTATCTACACTGAGATACAGACTCCAAGTGAAGAGCTCACAAAACGCATGGTTGAAATTGTCAGGTATCACTAAAAAATTCCTGTGGATTTCAGGAAAGTCAGGGTTTCACTTTGTTTCCTTTCTAATCACCACTGATGAACTGAACATCTTGTTCAGTAAGAACAAGATGCTCAGTTCATCAGAGAGGCAACCAAAGCCACCATCCTTTCCAGGGTGACCTGTCAAGCAGATGAAAAGAGAAACAAAACACACAAGAGGGGGAAGAGGTGGAAAATCAGAAGCATTAATCCATATCTCTGTTTCTTTGTGTATTTATCTTCTCACTTTAGCCAGGGTTGCCAATACTTCTGCTTATATTTTACCCATCTTTCATCCCAGTAGCCTGACCACTGTACCCCACCATCTCACTGATCTGCTCCACTCCCTCTCATCGTGGCTTTTTCAGGATTCTCCTTTGATTTACAGACTGGACTCCTGCCTTTGCCACAGCTTTTCCTTCTGCTCACTCCTCGCTCTGCCTGCTCCACTCCTTTCCCTGATCACTGCTGATTTCCTACCCCAGCTCTGTTATTTTTTTACATGACTGTCTGAGCTTTCTCTCTAATGAACAACTCTCCTGTCTCCCAGCTCCCTGCTAATGAAGATGGAGAGAGCTTTACCTCTTCAGTCATAGAACCCTGGGCAATATCACAAAGCAAAAGGAATTATGATACAAAAATAGGTCCATAATGTGCTCAGCCTTTCTTCTTCTTCTGTGATTTGAGAGTGACTTCCCCAAGGGGAATGTTTCATTTTTTATCAAACTTCAGCTCTTATTTCCCTGCCCAGTGATCAAATGTTTATTGTAGGGCGGGGGGCTCATGCTCTGCACAAATGGAAGGGGAAGAGGAACACCTTCTTCTAGACCAGATTCTTCATCTAATGAATTGTCTTTGGATTGGTGCTTCTTTTTGAGTTATTGACCTCCTCATTTTTGGTCCAGACATGATGAATTGAAATTTTGTTTGATCCCCTGAGTGGTTGCTCCTTGCTGGACAAAAGGCTATTTTAATATTTTTTTTTCTGCTAAGAATGAAAAGGGAATAAATTAAAAAATGCACCAGGTCATTTATCCTTTTTTGATTTTAAACTGTTACTCCAGTAGCAAAATAAGCCCACACATATCAGAGGAATTCAAGGAGACTTTATAGCAAAGCATTAGAGGAATGGTGGAGGTGGGGAATAATATGAACTTCTAAAAACACAAACACATTCTAAATAAATATGAAATTATGACTTTTTATCTCTACCCTTACACAGCCAAATAGAATTCATTGTGGTCCAATTTTGACCTCAGGTGCCCCAAAGTCTAAACATTATTTATGAAGAAATTATAATAAGGATCCACCACAAGGAGTTCATTCCTCCAAGCTGTTGAGAGCCAATATTTGGGGTTTCTGTGTTTAGGGATGTCATTTCCTAAAACAAAGATGTAAAAGACACCTTGACAAGTTGTCTTTGAAGATTTCATGGCAAAAGCTGTGAGTGCAGGGATTCCTGCTCTGTTGCCGTGGCAAAATTCACATTCAGATGATTACATTTTGCCTGCTTACACTCAGGCTGCATTTTCAATTCCATGTGTCATTCTCCTTGTCTTCTCATCTTGAATTACTGTATAGTGCTGCTGTGCATTATTAAACAGTTGCCACATTTCATCCCAGTAGAGCTTGCATTTAAATGATGGATTTACAAAGGCTCTGCTGCTTTGTTAAGTTTGCCTGTACAGCTGGTTGAGGGTTTACCTCAAGAAAAATAAAAAGTTTTCCTTCAAAAAAAGACTTGAAAAATCACTGGGTTTCATTAAAAGTTGTCAGAATCTTTTCCCTCTTTCATTTTCTCCCTCAAAGTTTCTGGTTTTTTGAATTGAAAATTAAATTGAGGTATTTACAAGAAACAGTGTTACAAATCAATGTTACTATTAACAAAAAATAATTTTTTTCCAATTAAGCACTGAAAATCATTCCAACAGTACTTTAGCTGTCTGCTTTCTGGATATTTCAGTGAAATTAAAAAAAAAAAGAAGAAAGAAGGAATCGATTTCAAACAACTGAGAATGGAAACAATGGTTGAGCTGCAAATATCACAGCAGAAATCTTTCAATTGTTTCCAGCAAGTTCTTTTTGGGCATCATCTTTTGAAACTTGAAAATTTCAGAAAGAAAAACTGCCTTTAATTCTGTTCCTTAGCATTTGTATCTGTAAAATGAAACCCAAGTGCAATTTGTTTCTTAGATTAGAGGCTCAATAAGACAGGGATCACTGCTCCATGAAATTAAGCACGTTGTGTGTAGGCTGAGGGAACATTCCTGAAAAGACAAAGTGTTAGGATGTGTCCCAAGGAGGGTGCAGGGGCTGCCTAGAGGGTTTTAAGAAATGGAGGACTCAGTTACAGGCAATTAAATATAAATGTTAGGGAATGGTTGAAATGAGTACCGATGAGCGGGGTGACCTGTTGGTGTTCAAGGCCAGGCTGGAGGGGCTTAGAGGAACCTGAGGCAGTGGAAGGTGTCCCATGGCAGGGGGGTGGAGCTCAAAGATCTTTGAGCTCCATTCCAATCCAAACTCTCCTATGAAGCTGTGACATGATTCCATGGCATCTGTTATGGTTCAGCTGCTGCTCAGTGGCAAATGAAGAACTGAGATGGATGGGCCCAGTCAGGAAAACCATCACAGTGCCTGTGTGTTGTGTTATCTTGGGGATAAAACAATCCCCAAATGCAAAATTAGAGCAGTCAACACCCTTGGAAGAGAACTCAGGCTATTTTAAGACATGTGGAAAGATCTCTAAGGATGCAGATTCCCTAGAAAACTTTAAAAAGCTTTAAAGCATCTCCATTTATTTATAGACAGTTTCACAAAGTCAGCTGCTAAAAGGCAGTGAAATCTGTGCTGTGGAGTCCTTTTAGGAACAGTGCATTTCTCAGGATCAGAGTTCTGACTGAGACTGAACTCCCCACTCAAATGTAAATATTTTCTATGACTTAAAGACTGCAGAGGCAGCCCAGACACTAATGTGCAGGTTGTGTAGGTAACTTTGGAAAGCAAGAGCAAGCCAAGATGTGCCACACTTTGGAAAGACATTGCTGGGTTCTACTCTTAGGAAAAATTTCCCCTTTTGAAGGTCGTGAGTTGGATCCTCACATGGAGCACCATTAAATGTGGTTTTCTTATCTTCTTTTCTGTTAGAGCCAGGATTAAATGCTCCAGAGATAGATTTTGTGTTCGGACTCGGATTAATTCTTATCTCTTTTACAGTCTCACAAGTTGTGAGTTCTAGCTAACAAAGTGAAAAATGGCTTTGTCTCTAGCTCTTTAAAAGGCCTTTTAAGGACAAAATGTCCAATCATGAAATGACACCTAAATTATTTTTACTTTGAACACAATAACCAACTACCCATGATCTGTAATGAGGATTTTTTTACCCAATTACAAAAAAACCCATGAAGAAGAAGGTGAAAAGGAAAGACTCAGCCTATGACCTAAAACCCCCATCTTGCTTTATATATATTACTACATTCTAAAACCTAAACTCTAAGTTTTCCACCCTGTGATATTACACACTTCTATTCAAACTACCCACCCATAATCCCAGTGCTATCACTCAATTTTGGAAGCCTCTTCCACAGCCTCAGCTCAAATGCAGTGTTTGCTTGGGGATGAGTGCCTGTCAGCACAGAAAGTCTGAAGTTCTCAGTGCCCAGGGTTCCAACACCTCTTGTGTTTTTTAAGACCAGTCTCCTTGTCTGAACATGAATAATTTCCAGCTCTGAGAACAGACGGGATTCTGCCTCATGGATTTTATAGAGGTTTGTTGTGTCTATTAGGAGGACTTCAGGAAATGTGTCTTAACTGATACAAAAAAAAAAAAAAAAAAAAAAAAAGAGAGGCCTCCCATTACCACCTGTGCTGGATCCAACTTGTATTTTAAAGGATAGCTGAGATTGCTATCAAATAATTTGGTTTAATGGGCTTGGGCTCAAAGGGAAACATGAATACAATGAAGTTGGAAGAAAGCACCACTATTCTTCATAATTGCCACTTTTTTTTACAATTTTTTACATAATTTACCACTTTTTTTTACATCAGCCTGGATTAAGGGAAGTTGCCTCACAAATTAAAGGCAGCCTTCGAGCTGTTTGTAGCTTTTGTGAGGAACAAACCAGCATGCAGAAGTCTTCTGGATGACTTTTGTGGGGATGCAGAATTTGTTTTATAGGTTTTAGCTATGAGTTTAGGATATTTTTTATTGTAACTTTAGTGTAGTTTTAGTTGCCCTGTTTGGGGCCTCCTACCTTGGAATTTGTTACTATCATAGTTTGATAAGGGTTTCTATGACTACTTTGGTCTCTGCCCAGAGACTGCTTCCCATTCTTTCTTTTATGTATTCTTTTTCCCTTTGTCCATCATGGAATTTTATCTCCAAGGTCAAGTTGCCTTCGGAGAAGATTCGGCCAGCAGTCGGCAGAGTCCTTTGAGACCACTCCCCAATTTACCTCTGATTTGTTAGTGTTTAGGTAATTCCATTGGCATTTGTTACTTTGTGATGTGTTATTGGTTGTAACTTGTAACCACCCCTTGTTCCCCTCCTGAACAAAACCCCCCTGCAGCCCAGGTTCGGGGTCTCTCTGGAGGCATCGGACTGGAGGCAAAGGGGTTCCCCTGTGGCCCCCCAATAAACCTCTGTTCCCCGGATGTCTCTGAGAGTCCCCTCCTTCAAGCCACACTGTGACAGTGTAAGTCAAGGTGCTGCAGAGCCAAGAACTCACAAACAGATCTTGTTGAGGGGTATCAGAGCTGACCGGGTGGTCCAGCCAAACACCCGGCTGACCAGACAAAGTTACGCACCCCAACAACTTTGAAGGGACTGATCCTTTTTTCACCCAATGTCAGTAAGCAAGGCAGCATCTACATAAATGGAATCTTCAAGGATTTTAAAGAAGTGTTTAAGGTGGGGTTGGGTTGGGCTTGGAGCAACTGGATGTAGTGGAAGTTGTTGGAGGGTTTTCCAACCCCAACCATCCTGTGATTCTATGAACAGATACAGGTTTTGTTATAGCCCAGTTTAGAGGTCACTAATATGAGGCTAAATGAGACAAAATTCTTAATGGACAGCAGGAATTGCACAGGTGAATTCCAACTGTGCAGCTCATTTTATTTTCAGATAATTCCATGAACATCAAGTAATTAATCCTTAAAGAACCTTGAAGCAGACAGCTGGAAAGGACAGTTAGGCAGACATGCCAGTGAATATTTAATTTCTTCTTCCTATTTTTTTTTTTTTTTCATCGTCTGTTTTTATGGAGTAATTCCATGGGTGGACTCATTGGAAGAGGAAACAACTGTGACATGGTAGATAAGACACAATTTCAAAAAATAACCCTAGAGGTGATGTAACACTGCAAGCAGAAATCACTTCTTCCAGTGGCACATTGCAGAGAACAAATGAAACAGCAAAACCTTCAGTGACACAGATGCTCAGGGGACCTGCTTTGAGACTCCTGTTTTATCTCCAGCTACAAAGGCAAGATTGTCCCCAAGGATGTGCCAGAGGAGGGGTGCCATGGCAGGGAGCAGCCACATTTAACTCTCCCAGCCCTGAGCTTGTCTGCTTCTGTTTGCAGCCACTCACCCCTCAGGCCAGGCTGAGGTGCAAAGCCTCAGGACCTGGTGCTCAGACCCACCAGGGAATTCTTGTCTGAGCAGTATGAGGCTGGCTTTTGGCACTCCATACCCCCACCTGTGTCAAGGCACACTCCGTGAGTCCAGCCTGATGGATTTTCCACCCTGAATTATGCCCTGGACATCTTCCAGCCAGGCCATTTGGGACCATGATGTTGTTAAATCCAATTCCCTTGCAGGGTCAGGATTGATCAACACAAGGTTTATTTTTGGCAGCACAAAGGAACGTGTTTATTGGCCAAGTCCTGTACCAGTAGGAGATGTGAGTAAATCTCCCTTTGCCTTCACAAAGGTCAGCTTTTCAAATTACCCTCACCCATGTACTGCACCAGGCCATGACAAAAGGTGTTGAGCACCTTTGTCACACTGAAGAGAGGGAGGGCTGTGGTTAACTCAGAACCTTTCAGGAGCAATTCTTCAGGGCCCTTTCATCCCACTTGAGCCAGGATTCAATCCAGACTCCAGCTTAGGAAGGAATCCTGCCTGTTTCTGCTGGTTTTGCTTCAGCAGAAATATGAAACCAATCCGCTGGCTGGATTTCAGCTTGGATAATTACATTTCGCTCACATAAATTACTTTATTACTTTCAAAGAGGGGAAATTACTCTCTCCTAACTCTTCCAAAGCTATTTGGTAGCATTAGTAGGAAAGATGAAATTGGCCAACCCACCAGAGAGATAGCTGTGTTTTGATGGGCCGTGAAATTCCCCTTGCAGAGAACGTGTTTTGTGCAGGGAACTTCAGTCCATGTCCAGCCTACATGAAAGATGAAGAGCTATTAGCTCCTTTCTGAAGCCTCACAGCTCCCAGCCTGTGATGTATCTCCCTCAGCCTGACTCTCATGTATCAGACTGGCTCTCTGACAGCTCTTCTGGAATGGCTTAATAAAGCCCTATTAAGTCCTCATTTTCCCATTGTAAGCTGGCTGGATTTCGCCTTTCTTCCCTCTAGCACCAGCCCTTCCCTTCAGGATCCACTCTGTCAGCTGGGCATTGTTTCCTGTTATCACCCAGGTTGGCTGCAAGGCTATTTGGCTGTGCGTCCATCACATCTGGAGGAGCCGGGATTTTCCAGACAAGATAAAAATCTTCTTGGTGACCTAAACACCCAGTTCTGCACCCCAATGTCACACCATCCATCCTTGCCTCTGCCTGGCACAAACTGCAGCTCCCAAATTATCCCCTACTGCTTTGAATGATCCTTCTAGAGCCTGCTGTGGGAAATATGCTTTAACTTATCTTCACCTTTCTGTCTTTCTGAGGCAAGCTGTTTTTTCCCCTCTGTACCACATCCAGCATTCTCATATTATATCTTGGGCACTAAATCCATCACAAGTTTCATCTTTCTTATTCTTTCCCACCCTTCTTAAATTTCTTCAGTGTTCTCATCTATCACATCACTCATTCCAGCCTTGATATTTCCATTGTCATCACTTTGGGTGTCACTCCCATGCCTGAGACGTCCTAATTTTTCTCAACTTTTATGTGACCCAATATGACATCCTGTCTGAGTCAGGGAATCAACAGCATTATCTTTACGATTATTCATTAAACAGAAGTTTTAGGACATCTAATGCATATGCATAAACTTATTGTTCACAAAGTCTGATTGTTCAAACACTCCTGTGAATTGTTACTGTGGGAGGAAATTTCTCCAGCGTTTGAGGAACACAGCAAAAGACACACACAGGAAGGGCAGGTTTTGAAGTGCAATGGGCAAAATTTTCTTGCAAAACTCATGATATTTGGAGGTGTTGAGCTCATTCATTTGGATAGACCTGGCGTTTTACAAAGGTTTATGCACATCTGATCTGAATATTGCCAGTGGTCCCACAGATTGACATGCAGGAGGAAAAGATAGGCCAAAACCATTGCATGGGCTGGACATTTTTTGGGCAGGAATTGTAGGTAATCCTACCCATCAACTGTGAACTTACTTCATATTGGCTGCTGAAAGGACTATGTTGTTTTTTTTTTTAATCTTAGATTTTTCATTTTCTGGAGGTTGCAGCAGTTTTAATGGATTTAGGAGTTCTGACCTTGCACTGTTATTCAAACAGGGATGAGAAGCTCAATGCTGAAAAAAGGGCATAAATACATTCCCTGAATACCCTTATAAAAGAAAGGAGATAAAAGAAATATTGTATCAAGATTTCCCATTATAAAAAAAAAAAACAAAAAAAACCCCTGTTGTGTCATGAACTCTCTTTCAAAAGCTGTGGATGTTGAATATTTTGGACAGTGGAAGAGCTTCCTTACCAGTCACTTTTTATCAGCTGCTGAAGTACACAGCATTTGCATTTTCTTCTTTTGAATACCCCTCTATGTTTACTATTTTCTCACTAAATACTTAAATACCTTTTTTTAATCACTTTGTGCATCTATTCTCCCTCAGTCCTCTCATGGGCAAAGTATATTTATGTTATAATGTGATTTGAATAAACACCAGGATGTAAGAGGAGACAGGAGTGCTGGAGAGGAACATGAACAGAAATTTAAGATATTTGCCCTAAATTACAGCAAAACCTTGGGCTCCTGTACTCCAAGAGAGGTTTGTTAAGGTCATCTTCTTGTTAGGCTTTAGGCAAGAGCCACCTGGAAAGGAAAAGCTGGGTTCCATGAATCATCCTGCAGCCAGGAAAAATTTTAAATCTGAAATCAATGGCAAAGAGGATAAACTGCTTTATTTTTCCTTACTGCATTTTTGATCTGCAGAACTTAAATATTCCAGTTTTTCATTCCAAATTCACTGAGTTAATCTGACCACAGCAAGACTACCTGTGTTTCTCCAAACCATGCTTCCCACTGGTGCTGCCTTTTTGCTGGGATGAGCAGGATAAAGGGAATCTGCACGTTCTCCTCTGTGGAAAAAGAGTTGGACAGACTGCCAGGAACCGGGAGCTTGGAACCTGGGCAGCTGTGCTGTCAAGTGCCTGGTGGGCTGGGAAATTTGGGTTTTTAGTCAAGAACTTGCAGTTCTGGTGTGCCTCTCCCACGAAAAGAGGCCAGATGAGCTCTAGTGGTGCTGGGAAGCTTGGAAACATCTGATCCTGTGGCATCCTAACTCAGAGTTTCCTGAAAATCTGCCCAGCAGTCAAGGAGCCCAAGTTCACTGCTATTTGTAGGCACAATTTTCTTGGTCTTCTCTGAAAATAGATCCACTAACTGAAGTTTCAGCTCTACAATTTCTAATGGAGGAACATTTTGCTTTGAGAACTCCTAATTATAGTTACAGAGTCCCTCCAGAGCTTCAGGGCTGCTTTCCAAGTCACAGCCTTTACATTGGGCTTACAGGGAAGCAAGGGAAATGTTGACTGCTTCTTTTTCACTGGGAAATTTCCCCTTTATACATCACTGAAATACATCCACAGAGCTGGAGAGAAATGTTTTCTTCTTCCAAAAAATACGACATTAAAATCCCGTAGCAGATTACAGAAGCAAATTTTGATATTACCTTTGAAACGCTGGGATTCATATTTTAAGAAACCTTGCTTGGCCACCAGTTCCAAGCTGAGGAAATGCTGAATGGACATGAGCTCAGGTGTGCTGGGAAGGAGGGGTGAGGTGGGAGAGCAGTGGTGTGTGGAGTGTCAAGCCTGAGGACACACAGCCAGACAATGTGACAACAGGGATTAGGATCCATAAAAATTTCAGTGTTGTCCTTGAGAGGGAAATCCTGGAACAACTGCATTGCATAACAGCAGCATCACTTATTAAGTGTGTGTTGTAATTGGTTAGGAAGCCATTAATGACAATTTGCTCCAAACCCAAGCAGCTGGCTCTGGGACCCTCTAGGTGACAACAAATGCAAGAGCAGGAGGAACAGGAATAATTCAAATCCACAGCATAGCCTGTTGCTGTTCTAAAGCCGAAGGTATTAACTTTTAGTGTCTATTTCAATGGCAAACCAATCCTGACACCTTTTCTGTTTAAGTATGTAACCACTGAATCTGGGGAAAAAAAAAAAAGTGGACTTAATGATATTTTATTTTATTTTATTTTATTTTGGTTTATTTTATTTTATTTTATTTTATTTTATTTTATTTTATTTTATTTTATTTTATTTTATTTTATTTTATTTTATTT
>VZUI01029506.1:0-17762 GCA_013401135.1 Cettia cetti | reverse complement strand
GGACCATGGGGTATGTTGCCCCCAGCCCCTGCAGCTGCTAGCTGGCCCAAAAAGAGCAGGGGAAGAGAAGCAACACTTGAGGATTCAGAATGAATCTAAGGACCCCACTCTAGTAGGTGCCTGTAGATTTCTTCTGGATATCTCTGTAAAGGTCAATGTCCCCTTAATGTTTCTGATTCCCCACTACTTTAAGGGAAATACATCCTGTGTGTAGCTCTAGTTGCTCAGTTGTGTTTGTAGGTAGAAATGACCTTGTAAAATGAGTGTAAAATTAGTAACAGCTTGTATTTATCAAAGCATATTTGTTGAAATAGATCTCTTCTCTCACATATCTCTGAGTAATGTAGTTTCCCCCTATAATTTCAACTGGAATCACTCTACTTGTTTCCGCCTTTTTTCATTAAGGCCTCACAACCAGCTGAAGTTCAAACTGGCCAAAAAGAGCTCTTTATCTTCCCCATGTCTTTCCCAGTCACCGAGGAAAACACAATAATTCAGTGTATTTCTCAGGTCTGTTTCTCAGACTTGGACTTCATTTTTGACTTGTCTCTTTCCTGTGTTTTTATCTGCCTGTCTCTAAAGCCTTTGGAGATTTCCCCCATAATATCTCTATGATAGTGACAGCCACAAGGCTAAACTTTCATCCTGGGACTTGAGTCTCTGGTGCTGTAATATTCTTTTCTTTGTCTTGATGATTTAGATTGTTCTATCCACAATTCTCCTATCACAATTTTGACTCATCTGCACAGACTCACTTGTTTTTTAACTGTATCTTGCTAAGCACAGGCTGCTTGTCTTCACTCTCAAGACTGTTCCTAGCTACAAATGCTGGCCCTTTTATCATCTGGCACTCAGCACAATGAGTTCTGCAATAATCTTGTAAGAATGGGGTGGAATTTGCTTCTATTTTTTATGTGCAACACATTCATTACTCCTGAAGCAGTCTTTTTGGTTTCACTGAGCACTCTTGAGAGATTGCAGACAGCCCAGCCTGAATCTGTAGGCTAGGAAGATCTGCTCTGAATTATTATTATTCTTGTTATACAATAAATAATCTCCAGGTGAATTAATTGGATTGATGTCAAAATCAGTATCCTTTGAAACAGTCAAGTAACAAGAACAGATGTATCAGCATATTAGCATGCATTAGAAATGAAGTAAATTTATGCCTGTGCATGAATGCCATGACTGTTGTAACATCCATCAGCTCATGGTTTGTAAGAACTAGGATAAGAAAACTGTGAATAATTAGCATAATTAAATAAACTCAAATGCAATCAGAACTCTAATACTGCACCATTAGGAAGTTTAGAAAGTTTTCAGAGACATTTGTAGACAGATTTAAAAGTGCCTTGCTCAACCAATAAGCTGATTTATTATTCTTTGATGTTTCAGTGCCCAGGGCTACCCTCTTGGAGTTAATAGCAGTCATTCCTGGTAATGATGAAACTGTTTTAGAATGAGCATTAATGGAGACTTAATTAAATATTGTTAAATAAACTAGAAATAGCTCTTGTGGCGACAGAGAATCATGCACTCACAGAGAGATGATTTGATTTAACAGTTTCAGTGAAAAAAACACCACTTTCAAGTCCAAGATTTAGACTTCGTTAGAATAGCAGTTGAGATTCATTGCCATGATGAAGAACAGTACTTCTCTGTTTGGTTTTTGGTTTATCTATTTGTATAGTGTGTCGAGGTCTTTCTCTGTGTGTATTATGCTTTACCAGGAAGTTAGCACTTGACTGCTTTGAAGTGGATAATAACTAACAACTTGGAGATTAATATAGTTTATTTTTAAGATGTAGAGCGAAAACCAATGTTTTATGTAAACTCTGATGTAAAAAAGTATATCTAAAACTCTAGATGTGTAATAAATAAGTAATTTTCTGCTTTTCCTTATCTTTTCCCTAGGAGTAGATTCCCTTGTTTTCAATTGCATTAGGAGTATATTCATATCAAAGTGGCTTTCTAAGCTTTTTAGAAAATACTCTTTGTGTATGAATGTGACATACATTTAATGGAAGTGATAGCAAATAGCTGAATTTTCATAATGCTCCACCTAAAGCAGTGCCTTTTTCTAAAAGCTTGTGTAACAATGAAATCACCAGATCACATAATAGGTAAGGTTGAAAAGGACTACTGTGGGTCATCTGGTCCAACTTCCCTGCTCAAGCAGGGTTGTTCTAGAGAATTTTGTATAGGATTGAATTCAGATGGTTTTTGAGTATCTCCAGTGAGGGACATCAATCAGTCTCATAGATAAAGTTTTATTATTGGGTTGCACTATTCTGTGTATTAGGGAGAAATGGTGAGGAGGTGCTGTTTACACAAGTGTATATATGTGAAAGACATAAATTTGGGGGTTTGTCAGATGAAGTTCTTAGATATCAGTACAGTGACATCCATTCTGGTATGAGTTAATATTCATAGAACTGAAGTGATAGAGAAGTAATGATTTCCTAAAGCGGCAGATCATATTAGTATCTGCAGTGAAAGTCTGTGTTTCTGTCACATTCCTCAAGCAGAGCTTTATGCTATAGGGCTTCCTCTACAAGTGTGAGGTGCTGTAGTCTCATCTTTATTTTCTGATTTTGTCTGACCAAGAGGCTTATTCTGACATTGTACTTTCATGTGAATATGGGGATATAACAAGGAGTTTTAAATTTTAATTTCCAATTGTTTTTCCTTACTAAATTCAACTCTGGCCTCTCACTTAAAAGTGTGTGTTTGCTTTCACGCTATTGCTGAAAATAGGCATCCTGGTGAGATACAGCTGGTAGAAAACCAAATCAATTTAAAGCAATGAGTTTAAAACTGAAATAGGTGCAGCAGGGAGTCCTCCTGCAAGTCTGTGGTTTTGTTACTACTTTTCTTATTTCTTTAAATGCTTTTCTCTGTACCGTTTATTTGGTAAAGATTTAAAAGGGGGTGTGGAACAACTGAATGCTATGACACTGCTACTGCATGCTCATGGGTGACCACAGTGAACACACATAGTCCGGGCAAAGATTTTTCCTCCCATCTCCAAACTGAAACTAACCCTACAGGGCAGAGCTGGGTCCAGATTTGAGCGCAGAAACAGAATTTATAGGAGCCAACAGTTCACAGAGTAAACGAGTTGAAAAGAATATCAGAACAATGCTCTCTCTCTCCAATTCTTTACATTTACAGGAACTTGTAAGAAAATCATAGACAGGTATCATTTGTTTTCTTAGTTTGTGGCACCTCTAATTTGTATCAGCTTTATGTAAGCATAATACTCAGATAGGTAGTAATAAAGCATTAGATTCCTACAGTAGCATTCTTTTAAGTTGCAGACAAAGGTATGTGATTTTTTTTTTTATATTCTTCTGATAAGATTCCAAATATCAGTTATTTCTTTTTGTTCCACAAATGAAACAATTAGCTGGGGGAAATGCCGAGAATTTAAAAACTGTTTCAATGTGTTGGCTTGTACACCTGATGGCTTTGTGAAGTAAATGTTTCTAATACTCCCATCATCTTTTTACACATGCACAAAGTACTCTCCTCATATTCTCATCTACTACATTACATGGTGTCTAGAGATCACAAAGAGTCAGTCCAAAACAGCTACGCCAAAACAAGCAGTGTTATCATGAGTAAATGACCTTCTCTTTTCTATTGTTGTCAGTGCCCAAGGCCAGGAAATGAAAGGTTTTAATCTCTTTTGAAACCAGGGTTGCTGGTGTGCTTCTCCTAGGCTGTGACAAGGAGAAGTAAACAGGCTTCTGGATATAGTAGTCAGGACTGTCATGCACTTAATTAGTGAGCTCTAGCTGGCCTTACACACTATTTACAATCCTTTTTTGCTACACATTTAGAATCAGGACACCATGCTGTAGAACTTTTTTTCCAGTTTACTGGTGGGTTTATTGTGAAGAGCTAAGATCTGTGCCACAAAATATATATATATATATATATATATATATATATAAAATATATATATATATATATATATATATATATATATATATATATATAGAGTTTTACAGATCCTGCAAAGTACAGAGGGCTTTTAGTTCTTGCTTCAGGAGACATACATTGGGTACAACTTCAAGTAGAATCCCACACAGGTAGTCAGCTGTCAGTTTGTCTTTTCAGTGTATCACTTATCCTTCCTGCTCCCATCTCACTTTTCATTGCTATTGTGAATCTGTTTTGCATTTAACATGGTAGCCCACCTACTCTCCTTGTCAGATGTAATTAATGTCACAGCATCAACAGGAAGGAAGGACATTTTGGAGCTGAGTGCACAGACTGCTTCCCTCATCAGGATCATACAGTAAGACTGGTCAAATACTTCACCTATTTCTTGCCTACCCTTTTCCAAGGTTGGGGACTCCATGAGAAAATTGTGCCAGCTGAACTGGTGACAGAGGTGATTTCAGATGAGGCAGAGACTAGCTTTATCCACTAATATCCACATGTATTTGTGGGGCTTCTTCCTCCCCAAAGTGACTTGCGGTGGGGCGCACTATGTATAGCCAGTGTCACAACCCTCACTTGCATGTGACTATGGTAAAACCAAGCCTTTAGGACTGTCAAATAAAATAGAATTTGAAACCTTTAGCCAGCAGCAGATTATGCTGTCACAATCATTAGTCTAAAAAACATGGGAAACACTTTAGAGATTGTTGTGAAAGTATATTCTGTCTAATCACAGCTACAGGCAGTGTCTTTCTGAAACAAGAAATAAAGAATCAGAATGAAGGTCCTATTTAACAGCAGAAACTTAGGAATTTATATGTTGTTTACCTTCAAAGGGATGGTAAACTTTTTTTCATTATTATAATTGTTCTAATGAGTGAAGTGTTTCATTATCAAGTCCATGATGCTTAGCTGGCATCCCAAAGCCAAATACTGCTTCTAGAACTGGGACATCTCAAAATCATAAGCAGTGAGGTGTTCTTTTGCAGGGAGGTTTGTTTTGTTGAGAAGACCAGCAAACCTGTGACATGTGTAACAGTGGACAAAGATAATTGTAGCTGCTGTCACAGTCTGTCCTTGTGTGCTGGTCTGGAGAGTGTGAGTCCATTGTGACTGAAACAAGGTGCTGAAACCTATCCAGTTCTTAATTCCCTCCTTTGATCAAGGCTTCTGCTCCTCAGTTTCGTGCTTTGCAGGTACAGCTCCCATATGTGGCACTTGGAAGCAGAGGTATTTGGTATCTCAAAATCTGCTTAGGCATTCTGCCACAAAGTTTAGTATCACACCTGTGCTACACCTACGCCACAGTCTACTAAAATCTGTAGCCGATCAAGCCCTTACTGGACAATGAGTTCAGATTCCTGGAGCACAAGAGGCTCCTGAATACAATTTAATTGCCTTGATATGATTCACTTGTCCTGCTGTTTTAGATCACAGACAGCCCTCCTGTGCATATGGGGTTCTAATTGTTAAAGTAGTGAAGGCCTATGCTCCCCAGAAGGCCCTGTGGGGAAGGCACAGCTGCAGGCTGCACGCTTGGGGCTGGGCAGTTCTGAGCAGGAACGCGTGGGGAGCGTAGACGTGTGGACAGCAGACTGCAGCTGAGCCAATAGGTGCCGCTTCTGTTAAGTTTGGGTTATGTCCAGCTGAGATTAAAGGTATAAAAAGGGGGGCGGGGGCAGGGGCAGGAAATTCTGCAATAAAGGGATCTCCTTCGGAGGCATCAGGGGCTCTGTGTCTCTTTGTTCCCCTTTGCTTCCCCTTTGTTCCACCTTCCCAGTTAAGTTTGCTTCTGATACTGGAACATCTCTTTGCTCACAAAAGTAGCCTCCACTACTCTTTAAATTGGTTGGTTTGTCTTTTCAATACGGGCAGCAGATCACGGAATTTCAGAAACAAATTCAAAAAAACATTAGAGGCCCCATTCAAAGTCAGTGGTATTATGAGCAGAACCCCTCCTGTTCAGAAAGGAAGATGCATTCATCTTAGTGGCTTTCTGTCATAGCTCATTAGGCAAAATCAAAATTAATCAATATACCACAATTTCTTCATTTCCAGCTGTGATAATCTGAAGTTGTGTCTCTCACATATGGCCTCCGTTTCTCTTTAGAGATTCTGCTTAGGCTTGTAGCCTTTATTTTAGCAGAGATTTAACAGCTTGGCTCCCAGATACAGACATTGATTAGTTTCTATCAAGAAAATAGCATTCACCATTATTGATGAATGGAAAAATGTAGACAGAATTAGGTCTATAGCATATGACATAACGGGGACTTTAATCTTGGGGGGGGGTCTTTTATGCAACATTAGAGAACAGTGCATAGTTGAAAAAGATGAGTTGTCTGTTGTCATCAGCCCTTTTATGTTCCAGATCTGGTTGTTTACATGGAACTATTAATTTTTTTTCTTTTGTTGTAGACTATTGCTTTTAAAATGTGCATGCAATGACATTTCTGCTTTTATAAACTATCTGCCCAGTCAAAACCACTCTAAATGTTATAAAAAACAATGCCTTTCTTTTCGTCTTTTCTAAAGGGAGCATCTCTTGTATGCCTGGAAAGCCATAGCCATCTGATAGTCTGAAATTGGATTCAGATGAGGAGAGTGTTCTTTATTCAGTGACCCATAGTAATTAATGGTAAAAAGGAAGTCTTTAACTTTTTGCTCTAAAAATATGGGGTTTGGGATTACTGTTTAAGTTTCTGGCATGGAAAGATGTTGCTGCTCCTTACAAAATAAACCAATATTACATTAAAATAAAAATTTTAATATCCCTGCAGCTTCACTGTGGTCCCTTTTTCTGCCAGCTTGTCTGAAAAATAAAGAGATTGGATCAGCACAACCAAGTGTAAGTTTTATCAATTCCCCTTTAACAGTGTACCTTATGTAATGAACTTTCTATTTGTCAGCTTTTCTAAAAATACCCTCATGGAATTCAGCTGTAGTATTTCACCTAGCCTTACTTTGAGACTTGATGTCTCAAAATTACTTGACATAGCATTCTGTCCCTCTCCCATGTTTTTCCTGTTAACATTATTGATGGGAGATGCTCATAGAAAACCGCTCAAGGCTGACTGCATCTGGAATACAGATGGAGGAGCTCCGTGGGCGCAGGGACACGAAGCATGCTCTGCGCTAGGTGGTGCTGCTGGGAGGAGCTGCAGCCTCCTCAGGGAACCAGTGCACTCACTGCCATCACCTTTGAAATAAGAGGGCTTCAAAAAGGTTTTAAAAGGTAGAGAATTGATTCCCTAGATTCTTAGCTTTTTAATGGCCTCTTGTGAGGGAGGGGCTCTTGGGAAAAGCAAGACAAATGCTGTAGAAAGTGACTTATTTGTACCTAATGGGTTGCATGAACATGGTCTGCTGTTCCTGAGGGACTGAAGCCCATAGTAGCATGCCCCTGTATCTTGGCCAGAATTTCTGTTTTTCCAGGATGTATTATACAAAGATCTCATGGATCCTAAACTCTAAACTTAGAGCTCTAGTTACAGCATTTTGAGATATTTGTTCACATTTTCCAAATTTGATTGCTTTCAGCTGTTCATCTAAGTATATAGTGAGGGACATAAGTAAAAATATTGCAATTCATAAGGGTGCTGAGTACCTTCTCCTTTGACTGGCATTTGTTTTGAAGACTGAGGTCCTTTTATTTAGATGCCTCATGATATAGTTTACTACAAATTTCATCATCCAAGTTTGAAAACTGTGCCCATAATCACTTAGGTCCCCAGAGATGACCCCTCTAATCTTAATTGGTGAGGAAGTGGCTTAAGTTATCTTGATGCTTTCCAGATAATGTTTAGACAAAGAATGTCTGCATTATTCTTTTTCAGTCTGAAATCTGCAGATCTAGTACAAGGGAGGAAGCCTGGAAAACAATGACCTCCTTGTCAGGGACTCTGGTTTCTGTTGGGAACAGTCACTTGGCCTGTTCAGTTAATAAGCCCCAGAAGCCTTCTGAATTAGAAAGAGCAAAGGATGTTAGTTTAGAAGGTCAGAGGGTTAACAATAGAAGGAGCAGTTGTACTCAAGGTCATTTTCTGAGCAAAGTTTAGCAGCACAAAACAAAGCTGGGAGAAGAATTGATAGTTAGAACACCTCTGAGTTACGTATTTCTAGATTTCATCTTCTCATAGTATAAATTGTCATGTCTTCCTTGGAACTAATACAGTTATAGCTGTTTGTAGTGGTGAGAACTAGCTCAAATGCTTAGACTTATTATTGCTTCAAAATAGGCTTTCAAAGACATTTGGAATTTTAAATTTAATTAATGGATAAGATTCCTATTTCCTGGTTCTAATTTATGTGGAATGCTAAATACTATGTTTTGTTAGGAATGGGAAAATGAAGTTTCTTCGTCTTCTTTTTGTCTGCCAGCTAGTGGAAAGCTTTTGAATTTAGCGTGTATACAAAGGTCAGGGCACCAGAGTAAAACCTGTGGTTGTGCAAATGGCATGGCCTCTATAGCTTCAGGACATGGCCCTGTTGGGAGTTCAGTCCAGACCTAAATGACAATGTATTCCCTTGAATTCACTCATTCTTATTCTGGACATTCAGAAAAAATACCATGGTCCTCTGTCCCTGGAGATGAAGGTCCTTTAAGAATCTCTAATGACCACATATCAGTTCGGTCCATCTGCCTGACTAAGTCAATCTCAATAGACCTGCATTGTCTCCAGTGAGCTGACACAGTTTGATTACTTTTCTATTGATAGCTACAACTTTATTAATGCCTTTTGTTCAAGAAAAGGAGAATGTCTGGGTTCCTGAAAGCCTCTATGAAAATGCCTGGTTTCAAATGTCATGGTAACCCCTTAATGAAAAAGAAACACTTCTGCATTAGTAATTATAGAGAGCATTTCCAATTTAACAACCAAACTTCAGCAATGTCACAGCCTGAAATAGCAAAGCAAGGCTGTGACACCCAGAGCATGGCTCTCACTTTTCTAGCATTGTTCAGATTTTTGTAGTGACCACATGGGGAAATTACCAGACATGGCTCAAATGAAAGTTTTAAGACCTGCTTTATCAACATCTCTACCTTTTGCCTGATTGAAGTGCACATTTGGAGACATCTAAATAATACATCCTATGAGCTATTTTCTTTAAAGTTTTTGACAGGGGAACACAAACTTTGTTCCTGACTGCTGGACATACCTATGAATGACTCTTTGGCCTGGAGCTGGCTTGATTTTATCTCCTGGAGATTTATGTAGAGCAGTATATCCCAACCTCAGGAGCCTAGGAAGCTCCTGCCTCAGATCCTCTACTCTCCTGGCTTAGTCCTTGTCTTAGGTTACCTGTGAGCAAGTGCAGTGACTTGACTGCTTAAAGGGATGTTTGTTATCTTGTCTGAAGGGAAGGTATTGTGCTGAAGGGAAACACCCCCAAAATTAGTCAAATCAATCCAAATAGCTTCCTTCAGCTAAAGAAAAGGAAAGTTGGGGAAAGAGAAAAGGAACTAATGTCTTATTTGCTAGTTTGTCAAAAACCTATTGGGACTTTTCAGGACCTTCTTCATTCAGAGAGCCACCATTGATTAAGAGTTCCACAAAAAAATCCATAAAAACATGTGTAATGCTCTTCACGGAAGATGACTTTCACCCCAGGCCATGGATTCTGAAATCAATAAACCCTTGGTTTAGTTTTTTCTTTCTGAAGTATATTGTTTTGCCCAATAAAACAGAAAGCTCTATTTAATCATGTAAATAGATTTTTTTTTCTTCTTGTTCAGACAATACTGTATTTTTAAATTGTCAGATTGTTAATGTTGTTTCTAAGCTGTTGCTTTCTGCCATGTTGCTTTGTCTGAACCAGAAGGGTTTGGGGATTGATGACTCCCTTTCAGCTGCCAAGCCACAGGCAGAATCTGACTTTCAGGAGGCAGGAACAATTCAAGGCAGCTGGTGGTAGCTGGGCAGTTTGGACAGAGGGCAATGTCACTTACATTCCTTGCACTCTAAGTCAATGCTCAAATTTGCTATGTTACAAATACTCAAATGTATGTTAAAAGGTCAGCTACTGAAAATCTATATTGGAGGTTGGTTATTCAGTGTGGCCCTTCTGCAAAATTATTTAACAGTTTGTAAGTCGTTTTCCAAAACGGTGTTCTAAACTAATTTATATTACAGACAAAACATTAGTCCGAGACAGAGTGATCTTGATTTTCCTCTTTCCTGATATTTGTGGCTTTATTCTGGTACTGGCCCAGAAAAACACACCCATGAGCACCTCTAAAGCACAGTCCATGGAGATTGTGTTACTACATTGCAACTACACATTGCTGGATCAGGATCAAATTGCTCAGCAGTTTGCAGAATTAATGCCCAAGTGAAACGACAACCAAACTCCCTTTTGTTTTCGGAGCCAGAGAAGCAAATTTTACTTTGGTTAAGGAAATAATTCTCAATTCTACAATCCTTGTAGCACATCAGAAGATAGAGCAGGTGGCCAGATTAAAGCCTGATTGTGGGAAAGAACACAGATCAATTAGTTCCTCATGAAAAGGAATATTACAGGAAAGGAATTAAGATAATCATATCTATTTTCCTTAATGAACATAAAACTAGCAAACACTTTACTATTTGCCCCTAACAATGCAAGAATTCATTTACTTTCCTATTAGTTAGGTCTCAAAAACCAAAAGGATAACTTGGCATTGGAAATTCCTCTAGCATTTCAGCTTGGGAATAGTCAGTATTCTTTCAACTTAGCAAGAATGCAGTAGAATATACAGTGAAACACTGCAGAAATGCTGTTGATGTTGCACACATTCATATTACATTTCACCTATTGTCATGCTAGAGGCCCATTGTAAATTAAATTGGCAGATAAATTTACGATGGCAATTTGCCTTCCAGTGGTATAATTTATTCGTGTCAGAAATAATTTATTATATTCTTGCTTAAACCAATCCTTTCTCTTTTTTTCTTCCTAGGGTACCACCTTAGTAAATAAAATCTGTTGTTTACACTGAGCCTTGTGTGACTTCACAGTGGTCAGTCAATAACCTCAAGGGGATAGTTTTCATCACATTAGTGGTCACTTATTTGTATAGATGATGGAGTGCCCTGGTCTCATCTGTACATATATTACTTTCTTTTGTCTTAGAGGCACTGTTGGAAAGATTAATTAGGTCCATCTGTAGGAAAGGATCAGCCTTAGGGGATTCAGGTAAGTAAAATAAATGCCAAGGGGAAAAAGTGATGAGGGGCATGTTTTGAAAATCAAACTGTTTTTCATAATATTAATGGGGAAATTACATACAGAAGGAGATTGAAAGAGAAGTAAAACTGTCATTTAATCTGGGTTATTTCAGCATGACCTGATAAACATCTCTTATTGCTGCTGTGGTAGGAAAAAGGATCTATAAAGTGGGGTAAAGTAAAGCCCATGGGCAGCATTCTCAGCTAATACAAATCAGTATAACTTTCTGATCTTCACTTTATAACAAGTAGAGACTTGAGTCATGTCTGCCTGAGTGATGTTATTTCTGTCCTTCATTTGAGTGATCTGAAATGCAGTAAACAGATCCTAATTCACATTGTACCTTAATTTTTTTTATTGTAACAGCACTATATACCTTATGGGTCTTATGTCACACCTCTGTTTTCCTTCCCTTTGAACTTCTTTCCATATTTTCTTCCTAATTTCCCTTCGCTTTCCTTCAAACAGTTCAGCATGCAAATGAGTCTCATAGCATTGAGCTAATTGATATGATCATAGCTTGTAAAATAGAAACTCAGCTCTTACTGACTTTTATACCATTTATTAGTTTATATGTAATTAATTGGTGTAACTTGTTGGAGTCCAGAGCATTTCTTTGAATACCCTGGACAGACAGAAACCTGAACAACAAGGTTTGAGACCTGTACAGGGGGGTTTGAAACCTGTACAGGGGGGTCTGGGATCTGTGCAGTGGGGTTGGAGACCCTGGCCAAGAGCCTGAAGGACGATGGCTTTGACTTTAGTCCATGGGAAAGACTTCCAACACTGAGAGAGGAATTACAAGCCATAATGGGTAGTAAAAGGTAGTGTAGTTTTTCACATTTTGGTTCTTAGAATAGGGATGAATGGGGACAAGATGGAGGAATCTGGGCTGTGCCCTGGGGTCTTCTTCTTCTTCTTTGTCTCCATCTTCTGCTGTGACGGTGGCACAAAGTAGCTTTAGAGGGATTGGGTCAGTGTAGAAGTGACCTGTTTAGTATAGTAGGTAGATATTGGTGTGCAATTGTAAATAATATACACATAATAATCTGTATAAAAGATGACGAGCCCCCATATGGGGGGAGTCTTCACCTGATGCCCATGCTGTGAGGACCTTGGCCGGGCTCAGAGCAGAAAGAAATGATAAGAAATAATAAACTACACGAAAAACCTTGAAAACTGAACATCTGAAAACTCTGTGTTGTTCCTGCGTCTGGCTTGGGGCTTTTCAGAGGGCAAAGGACTCTAAACCACCCAAATCTCAGGAAACCAGCCAAACCCCTGAGTAACTAGTGCATAAACCATGAGAAATTTGTTGCCATTTAAGTTACATCTCACTCTGTTGCCTTATCAGCCTAAGTGGGGATTTATGTGCCACCATGCAATGGGATTACAATTCACTATTTTTTCATGAAACACCAAATGGAAAAACAAAAAGACTATTATTCTCACTGAGCTTAGGGTGTATTAAGGGACATAAATACTAGAAATGTTTTGCTTTTAAACTTTTGTTGGAGTGAAGTTAGGTTCCTTTTGAGTTTGGAGTTTAACTCATCATGACTTCTAAATTAATTAGTAAAGCATGAAACATGAAGGCTTATTTTTGAGAAAAAAAGGAAAAACATAGATTATTTAAAAGAAAAAAGAAGCAACATGCAGAAAGGATACAAAAAGAAGTGTAACTCAGAGGGTAAGGGGGGAATGACTGTTGGTGATCAGATCCACTACCGTGTGTACATGAAGAACAACAGATGAGGGGGAAGCCATTGGCTCTGGAAGTGCATGTGCCTGTGTCCTGTGCTGGCAGCAGTGTACCCTCACTCTTAGAGGGGAGCAGCTCCTTCTGGGGTTGAACTTTGAGGTCTAATTCTCAATAGTTGTAAGGTCTGCTTTACGTAGTGCTGGAAGGAAACTGCCTTTCTGTATAATGTGTGAATCTGGACACATTGCCACAGAGAGGCAGTTAGAGACTCTAGAGTGTAACCAGGTTTTTGTTTTAGAAGCTGTATAGGTGGAACAGTGCCTCATGGTATTTAGGTAAGATTATAACATATTTAAAAATGTAATTTACGATCTCTATATTTAGGATAAATAGCTCAATGTGCTGCTATTGCGGAATAGAGCCTTTATTGACTGAAGGCACTTCTTCCTTCCAGCCTGATGCACTTTCTAGATGAAGGGTATCTTGAAGGCTCCCTCTTGGTCAATGGCCAGAGTGCAACAGCTAGAACACACATCCTGCATCTTAGAGACGCTCTCTCAGGTGACATCTGCTGGAATAGTTCTTGTTTGTATCAGTGATCAGCAAACAAAGGAAATTTTTAGGTGTCTTTTTTCACAAGTGCTTTTCTTTGAGGCAATTTGAAATTTTCAACAAAGTATTTCAGATGGAGACTAATTTATTGTTATTTACTCAAACAACTGAAGGATGCTTCATGCTCTGGTTTTTGTTTTTGGTTTGTGTCTCTTTTTAGAGAAACCCTATTATTGAAAACAGATATTTCTCTCTGAAATGTTCATTCCCTGGAAAAAACCCAGATTTTTCATGAAAATATTTCAGTTAGAGAGCTATGACTGTTCTTCTGAAAAGGCAGAAACACAAATCAGTAGAAAAAGAGTGACAGTCAACAGACTAATACTTGGTTCTGCTCTATGGTTCTTACTCAGGTGACATTCTTTCTGGAATAAAAAATGAGAGCAAATTTCAGCATATATAGAGTCCTGCCTAATATGCTGAAGTAACTCCCAGAACTATTCATTTTCCAGGAGTAAACACATTTTATACATAACTCAAGTAACCCACATATTCATTTTACAGAATCTAACAACTGAAGCATGCTTGTGAATGTACCATGAAATTGGCTCAGCAAAGGTTTTCCTATAATTAAAATACATCTGGCTGTGTTCTGAATGGGAAATCACAGGCCTCTGAATGTTTTTAATATTTCCTCATGCACAACCGCAGCAGAAAAACTCCATATGCCTTAATCTGTCAAATTCTGTTCCACTTTATCATGTTGATAAATCAGCTGCAATAAGGAACTTTAATCTAGCATCTTTGACCTGAAACTAAGGGATTCAAAGTAAAGACAATTGAAATGCTCATGGAAAGTATGAGGCTCAGAATAGCACTCAAATCTTTAGCACACTGGTGTTAATTTAAGTAAGTGTGAAATAATTTGCTGTATTTCTCCATAAAAGCTTCTGACCACCACGGACACTGTTGTTCCTGATACCAATTCTGCACCTACATCCTCCTGCTGACAACGGTGCCCCAGAGCACTGAGGGAATGCGTGGCTGTGTCCAGGGAATGCTTCAGGCTTTGTGTATCTTTGTTCTTCGCCCTTCTCGAAGGAAAGACTTGGCTCAGGCCAAGTGACAGCTTCCTTGCAACAGTTCCCTATCCTGGAAAGGGCTGTGCTCCCTGACACCCCTTGGACCTGCTGGCTGCCCAGTGAGCAGTGTTGGGGGCAGGTTGGCAGCTGGGAGACCCGTACGTGCGGGGAGCTCGGGCTGAGGTGTAATGGGCTGCTGTGCCTCGGCCGTGCCGTGGTGGGGTCAGATCAACGTGAGCCTGGAGAGACTGACTGGATTGCCCTCTGCTTTCCCTGCCTGCCTCTGGGGCTTTTCAACAAGTCCTCACTACTGTCCACCTCATTTGTGGGACAAGTTACAATCGGGCTCTCATTCTTAGGCAGCCCCAGGAGAGGCAGCGGTGATGGATGGAGAGGGCAGGATGGATGGATGAATGGATGGATGGGTGGATGGATGGATGGATGGCCATGACTGAGAGGGGGCTGGATGTCTGGCGGCGTGGTGCTGGCCTGGGGGAAGGGGTGGGGGGCCGAGTGGGTGTGCCCGGCTCTCCCTGCCGTTGCCGCCGCGGTCCGCCCCACTCACAAGGTGCCTGAGCCGGAGAGTGAGCAGCAGCGCCGCGTCCTTGCCGCCCTCCGCAGCGCCCGCACCGCCATGCCCAACTTCGCCGGCACTTGGAAGATGAGGAGCAGCGAGAATTTCGACGAGCTACTCAAGGCGCTGGGTGAGGCGCGGGGGAGCCGGGCAGAGGGCTGTGGCCCGTGGGAGGGGACACGGGGGGGCAGCTGCAGCCGCGCTCCGGTGCCCGGTGTCTCCCAGGAGAGCTCCGTGCGTCGGCTGCTGACAAAAGAGGCTCCCCCCGGTGCGAGGCACGGCTCAGAGCGCTACCCGGGGAGGGGCGGTCGAGGCACGGCACGGTCCCGCTTCACCCACGGGTGCCTACGGTCCTGTCCGGGGAGCTGGGCTGCGGCTGGCCCGGCGTTCTGCCGCGGGGTTCCGCCGGCGTTCTGTCTCTGCGAGGGTCCGCGTGTGCCGGCTGTGCCGAGCTTGCTGCAGCTCCCGAGCGCCGCAGCAGTGCCATGGGGCTACGGGCAAGTGCCCCGGCCTCTCGGTCCGCTCCCCTATCTACATGATGCTGAGCGAGGTCAGCCCAGGGCACGGCTGGCAGCTTCAAGCTCTGCTTCCTCCTCGCCTGTCCCAGGTGTTAATGCCATGCTCAGGAAAGTGGCGGTGGCAGCCGCTTCCAAACCCCATGTGGAGATCCGCCAGGACGGGGACCAGTTCTACATCAAAACTTCCACCACTGTCCGCACCACTGAGATCAACTTCAAAATCGGGGAGAGCTTCGAGGAGGAGACGGTGGACGGCCGAAAGTGCAGGGTAGGAGGAGAGCTGGGGCATGTGCATGTGTATGGGGAGTGTGTGTTACCAAGTACTTTTTAGGTGGGACAAACACACCTGCTGCCCATATCCCCACACAGTGGCATTGCTGCCCTCCACCCTCTTACCAGAAGCACACTTGGGGGTTCTTGGTGGTCACCATTTCTCTTGTCTCTCTTTCGGGATAAAACTGAAATCTGAAGGTAACAGGACATGATAAGTCCCAAAAGCAGAGTTCAGGTATCTGGTTTCCAGCTTGGCAGGGTTTAGTTCTTCTCTTTTTGCTTCTGTCTCCCCTCAGCTGCAGTGAAAGCTGTTCCCAGCTTTGGTCCCTGACAGAAACATGGGAAATGGTGGAGCAAGAGAGACCTCAAGAGTCAGGATTTAGTGTACAAATCTGACATAGCTTTTTCCTAGATTGAATCAGATGAGTTCTCAAGCAGGACCACAGATTGTTGGTAGTTTGGGGTTGAAATTCTCTTTCACACCCTTGCCCAGTGTATGTGTTTGGTTTACTGATAGATAGCTTTTTAACAGTGTAAAACAGACTTTCAGCTAGTATTATACTAGCCATAGTTACACCATCTCCTTGAGCAGATCTACATTAGAGGGCATTCACTGGAATGCTTTGGGCTTGATTCTGTGTGTGAGACCCTGCTCCTCTATCTTTGTAATCAATTCTGTGGTCATGGAGGGGGATTTAAGTCGGCAGCATCTGACACCACATCTTTTCTTGTGTACGTGTGAGTTCTGAGGTCTGGGGAACTGGGCTGCGGTTCTTTGTTTTTGAAAGAACCGCAGCCCAGTTTGGTTTGAAAACCATTATTGAAGACATAGGTTAGTTATGCTTTTTTTCAGGCGGTTTACTCTCTTAATTATAAAGAAGTATATATAAGTATATATATATAACTCTTATAAAACAAGTAAAAATAAAGATTATCAGAATGTAGTCTCAAATGAGGATCCAGTTTTGAAAGTATCCAGTGTTTATGAAATAATCTACTTCCCAAAATATGATCTCTCCTAATTCATAGGTCAGCATTTGAGACTGTTTTTATCACTAAAAATTCAGAACTTACTTTCGCCAGTTCAATTGCTGTTGACATAAATTCATGGAAAAGAAAAAGATTCTGGGAATCAGTGAATATTTAGAACATCCACTTGCTCTCTAGGACAAGTTATCGTACACCTAACAGTTTGTCCAGGAAATGTTGCTGGCTTTGTTAATTTATCTTGTTTGGCAAAAGTGTCTTCATACATAATGCATATACGACAAAGGTGACCTGCTTTCTAGAGAAGGATTTATTGCTGCAGATGGAAAAACAATAATTATGGCTGCAAGCTAGGAAAGTTGGAAAAACCTGAAAGAAATGGGTTTTGTGAAGTAGTAAATTTTTTCCATGTGTTGTGAAATTATTTATAGTCCACTCTCAGGAATAAGTTGTACTGCTGTGTGTATATAACCAAGATGTGGCCGCAGAGCGGAAACTGAAAGATAATAAAATAATACTCCAGAATGTAGTTTGCAGTATATGGCAAAACTGCTGATTGGTGATAGATTTTGATATACTTTATGGGGTGGAAGGTTTTGTACTGCTTGACTAACTTGATCCATTGTGCAGACAAAGAGGGAATCATATGTGGTTGTACTTCAAGACACAGCTTCTATAACTGCCATTCGAGATCACTTGCTGGCTTATAAAATCTAATGTTTTGAAAAATATTTTAAAAGTAAGCAGCTGATTTTAAATCAAAGTAAAGGGGTTTTCCCTTGGAAAGTTTGGGAAGTGTTTACTTGAATTTAGTCATACGTACACACACACACACACGTATATGTATATGTATATGTATATGTATATGTATATGTATATGTATATGTATATGTATATGTATATGTATATGTATA
>VZUI01029477.1:0-42368 GCA_013401135.1 Cettia cetti | reverse complement strand
GGCCGAGCCCCGGGCGGCGGCTTCCCCGAGCTTCAGCACCGCGGGCCGGACAGCGCCCGCCGGGCCGGGCGGCTCCCGCGGGCGGCGGTGCCTGGCAGGCCCCGGCGGGGCTGCGCGCTCTCACCATGTTCCTCGGGCTGGCGGTCGCGCTGCAGGTGCTGGCGCTGCTGGCCAGCCGGGGGCACGGCTTCCCCAAACCCGCGGGCACAGGTAAGCGCCCGCCCCGGAGCCTTCTCGCCCTTTGCCGCGGATGGGGAAAGTTCTGCGGGGTAGAGATAGAGGATGGTAAAAACTTTCCTTCTACTTGGCTAAAAGCAATGAGATCCTAAAGCAGCAATATTCCTGGTGCAAGATACCAATAGCTGAAGCTGCAATCTGATATTAAAGTGAAGGGATAGCTGCTAGTAGAGGGAAAAGCTCTGAATTTTTTCAGTCTTTTCCAAGCAATGTTTTCATCCATTCTACAGCAGCGTCTGCACAAGTCTTTGCTTGCTCCCTGTCTCCCGCGGTATTCCGGATGGAAGAGATTTTTAATCTCTTGGTTGTGCCAATCCGATTATTGCTATTTTAGTCAATCTCTGCCAGCACTTTTTTCCCTAATTCGTGAGTTTTCTGATCAGAAAGAGGTTGCTGAGTCTATATCTGTGTTTCTGTTTTCTGCAGAACCTCTCCCTCTGCCTCGATCATGCTTTGTTTAAAGGTTTGACTTTTTTTTTTATTCTGTTCTCATTCTTCTAGGACCACTGAATTTTTTTTTTTTTTTTTTGCAAGAACTAGCAGTTGGCATCCTATTTAAGACACCATGTTTTATGGGAAAAAAAACTATAAATTAGGAAAAAATGTGCTGTCTCTTTGTATCATATAACTGAGTGTATATATATGTGTATGTGTGTGTGTTTATTCCAGATAAAGCTATACACAACAGACAATTAAGTGTAGAAAGACCTTTGGAGGAACAGGTGAGTGAAATAAAAAATATTTACTTTTTTTTTTTTACAGAATTCCTATAAATATTTTTAGCCTTTCAGGTACTGGATCCATGAATATCGCAAATGGCTAATAAAAGGGGTAAAAAATAGATTTGTCATTAAAGTGATAATTGATGGGGTTAGATACAAAATAGGGTTTCAATAATTTTTAAGAACTGGCATAGAGACTTCCACTGTCCAGCATTTTAAAAGCAGGTTTTTAGCTCCAACAGCTCACAGATATGCCACCCCTTTCTAATGACGTCCTGTGGGAATATAGCATGAGCTTGGAATGAAGAAGGAAAATGTAATCGGCATTTATCTTAAAACGGAAAGTCTATTGCCGCTTCTGGTAATATCTGGTTCTGATCAGAGGATGGGTGGTACTGATGAAAGTGCTTATTCCTGTTCTACTTATTCAGGCAAACTTCTTACTAAAGTGAAAATCAGGCATGAAACCTGCTGATACTGATAAATTAGGAGATCACACATTTTATTCCTTCTACTTGTTTGCTCTTTTGTTTGCTTTGTTTCTGTATATTAGATTGCTGAAGCAGAGGCAGACAAGAATAGGAAAATAGCTCCCACAGGTAAAATATCTTTCCTAGTTTTATAGCAATATTCATTATGGTATTCAAAAAGGCATAAGATTTTATATTATGTTGATATTGATATATTTTCCAGAAAATAAGCCAGAGTTCAGGAATTATTCCTTTGTTGATGACTTGAACCTGCTCAAATCAGTAGCAGAAAGAGAAAGGAATGAGAAGGAGAGGGAGTCAATTAGAAGCTCTTTGTATGAACAGCAACTGGCCATTGATGATGCAGACTCCACCAAGAACCGCAGGCTTGTGGATGACTATGACTCCACTAAAAGCGGGCTGGATTATAAATTCCAAGGTATTCCATAATCATCTTTCAATGACTTCTAGGTCAGATGTCTCTTGGAAACTGATTGCCTTCATGAATGTTGTATTCACCACTAAACATGAGCTCTATTTGTTACTGGAGTGCAGTTTGAATTATTTCCAGTTGTGGAAGCTTGTTGTATTGCAGTAAGGTTTTTGAAACACAGTACAAAAGAATTGCTCTTGATTTTAATAGACTTCCATGGAGAAAAGTCTAATTGTGTAATTTGTAATTTTTTTTAGCAATTTAAATTTGATGAAAGGAAAATGGGACATATTTTTGAGTGAAAATATATTTATTCTGGTTTGTGAGGAAGAAGCACTTCTATTGGCAGCTAAATCACATGTATTTATTCCAAATATTATGTGCAGTTTTAGATAATTCTCATAATCACAAACCTAGAAGAAATCTCCAAAGGCCAAAGCATACTTGCCTTTGCTACAGGAGTAGTTAATTGACTTGTAGTTTAAGTGAGTCCTCTGAGAATTGTAAGCAGCGTTTAGCTCAGGATATTTTTAATTATATCAAAGTATGCTGATCACAGACCAAAGCTCACTCATCGTACTCCCTTTCCCATTGCCACAATGATACCTATTTGCCATAGGTAACAATTACATAATTAAAAGTTAATTTGCTGAAATTCAAACAAGATCGTGTGCAATTTGTCATGAACTGTTTTGATCTAAGTGGCCAAACAATGAAAGTAGATACCAAGAAGACAGATATAAGTAGATATGGAAATTCTATGAACATTTTCTATAAACAGGAGAGTAAGCTCCTAAACTTCATCTTTGGTCTTTCAGAAGAGCCAGTCAGAAAGACATTTTCCAGATGTGGAAAATTGACACAAAAAACTTTTCCCTGTGACTGATTTAATGGCTTGCAAAGTGTGTATCAAAGTATATTCCTAATGTGTCTAGAATGCAGGTTTTTTCTGAACAGAAAAAGATGTGAGCAGATTTTTTTTGTGAGATATTTAATCTAAATGAGTTAGGACGGTGAGCACACAGTAAAACTGTAATCCTTTCAGATGATCCAGATGGCCTCCATCAATTAGATGGCACTCCTTTAACTGCTGAAGACATCGTTCAAAAAATTGCTGCAAGAATTTATGAGGAAAATGACAGAGGAGTGTTTGATAAGATTGTTTCAAAACTTCTAAATCTGGGGCTAGTAAGTATCTTGGTAAACATCATTTAACTGTTTTTTGGATTGGAATAATACTCTTTCAAAAAACAATTCTGATGCACATTTTGTCTGAAGAGAGTGGGACTCAGGGTCTGAGCAAATTTCTTGAGGGATTTGGGCTTGCTGGTTAAGCTCTGCAATAACGTTGTTGTTCCTGTGACGTCTTTGCAACAAAATAGGCCAAACTGCAGAATGTTTCTGATGTTGAAAAAACATTCACTGACTCTACTCCTCCTATGTCTACCCTCATTTTTCCATTAATTTGTCTTCTGATTTTCACTGAGTGCTTTTCTATTATTAATTTCTTTTCTGTACTTAAGGGGGAAGGTTCTAAACTCATTCCTATCCTAATCTAATGCTAATTAGTGTCGTCAGCAAACACATACTGTTGCTGGCTAGTTGAGGATATATTACATTACTGATTTTTAGGAAGACTGTATTTGTCTCTGACCTCTGGATGTCTCAATGGCTTTAGCCATTGTGATTTGGGATCCTTGTATTTTAAAATACCTTAGCATTTGGGCACTTTTTGCAGTTGGGTATTGCACCCCACTGATTACAGAGGGAGCTGTGGGGCAGCTGCATGGGAGAGTTCTTGTTCAAGTAACACTGTTATGAAGGAAAGAGAAAACATTTTAATGATATCATAGAAAGCTGTTTGCTTTTTTCCCATTCTAAATTACTGTATTCTGTTGTAATTATTCAGCTGTTGTCCATAGATGTGTTGCAGAGCATATATATTTCTTGCAGCTCCATCTTTCAAGCTGCACTCTACTGTGTTAAGTCCTAAAGAGGTTTGGTTTGAAGGCTGTATGTATGAATGGGTGTGGTTTATGTGTACACACATATTTGATGTGTATTTCTATGTATGCATGTGTATGAGTGTTACAGATGTAGACATGTTTACATGTCTGTATGTATACATGTATGCACACACATGTATTACACCTAATTTGACTGTGCTCAGCTTTGAAGCAAACACATTTACAGCAACCTATTTTCACACTGATATCAGGTTTCATATTGATGTTTGATCTAGAAAAAGCACAGTATCCTACAAGTACTCTGCACAAATATTTTAACAGATCACAGAGAGTCAGGCCTATACCCTGGAAGATGAAGTGGCAGAGGTTTTACAGCAGCTAATTGCAAATGAAGCAAAGAATCGTGAGAAGGAGTCTGAAGATTTTGATTATTCTGCCAGCAGAGCAAACAGTGATACAAAAGAAAAGCAACAGGAAAGAATGGTAATTTCTAAGCTAATAATTTTATCTTGCTTGCCAAATGGTACTAGTACTGCATTCTTTAGGGAATAGTCAGTTCAATCTAGAAACAAGATGTGTTCTTAAAGAAATTCTGTCTGATAGGAAAAAGAATCATGAATTAAAATTTAAGCCAGATGTCAATTGAAGTAACTTTGAGAACATAGTATAGTCTTCTTGCAGTTGGCATGACAATGATGGCACAAGGTTGTGATAGAAATTTTTGCTCTATTAACTCTATCACCAAAAGCAATGTGCTTACAGGTGTTTTTTTTATTATTATTATGTCTTATGTGGAGACACCAAGCAAATCTGATCAGGACAGTTTCATTAATGGAGAAGTTGATGATACACTGGATAACACGTGGTCATCATCTAATGTGTTGGAAAGAAGAAATGAGCTGCCTTCTGAAGATAATTTCGAAGACCTCCAATATTTTCCAAATTTTTATGCATTATTAAAAAGTCTTAACTCAGGTGAGCTTGTCATGTGGTTACAGAAATATTTAGGAAAAACTTAAGATTCTCTATTTTCTCCTGCTCTTTTCCCCACAACTTCCCTAGCTGCAAGAGACTATGTGCTTTGAAAATGTTCTGTAAAATATATAGCAGAAACTAATTTGATTAGTGATTTTGATGGCAAAATACTGGGAGGGACAGCACTCAGAACTGCAAAGAGTGTGACCTAGACAGCCCTTCCCATCTTGTGCTGTGTGATTCAGGAGCCCGGAATTCTTTTCCTTCCCGTAAGGACATGATGAAAAACTGGCAAATGGTTTTCCCCAGAGATCTTTCCAGTAACATCCATGTCTTCTAAGCCAACAGAGATACAAGTAAGCCACAGTAGAACCCTCACACTGATGGTAGCAGTAAATGTGTCTGAGCCTCCCAGCCTTTCCACAAACCACAGGTTTGCTGTTTATTGCAGTGAAAGCCTTGCATGTCTCTTTCTATTCCGGTGCTGGACATCACTGCCTTCCAGTTATTGCAGGCAAGATTGTGGCTCCTTGCCACAGCCCTGTGTCAGCACCCTCTACACACACCCACTCTCTGCAGCCACACACACTCCCTAACTTTTGGAGGGATGTGGGGAGGGTGATATTTTGTAGATCCATTGTCCTGCAGGAGTATTAATATTGCTTCAAACTGACCCCATATGAACCTGAGTGGAGAGCTAAAATGAAAGACTTGAGGGCATATTTTGCTCAAGTCCAATCTGCAAACTTTATATCCTTTTTCCTGTTATTTTCAATTTTCCCATGGCAATTCTGCATGCTAGTTCTTCTCCTTTTTCTACTCACAACACAGGCAGACATGTTGGGTTTAACAGGTTATCAGGCAAACAGAACCAGGTCCTCTGGGTGCACGTCTCCTGCTTTATGCGTTCACCTGTCAGGTTGTATTGAGCTGGAGGAGAGGGATTCAGTTGCATCCTACAGCTGTGTGCTAAATTGCAGGCAGCAATAAAAAGCCTGTTCAGCAGCTCTCCAGAGTGGCTGGCCCTCTGCCAAGGCTGGGAACATGTTTCTGACTGTGCCTGACTGACAGTGGCCCTGGCTCTGTTGGGTCCTTCGGCGACAGCCTGGGCAGTGGGGAGAGCTTGTGTGACTCTGATGGGGGAGTTTCACACTGCTAGTGCAGAAATAGCAGTAATATTGTTCAGCATATAAACACAGTGGGAAAAGAAAAGCTAAGAAGCAGGTAAGTGTGGGCAAAACCTGGTTATTTTTATAAAAATTTTTTTCTTTGTATCCTATTCTGAAATCATGATCCTCCCAGCCATGTAGTGCCATGTTGTCCCAGTATGCAAGTCACAGTAATAATCTTGTTTGGGACACTTAATATTTTTTGTCATTGATCCCATGGATCTTGTAGGAGAAAGGATCTCTTTCATACAGAGCCAGACAGATCTACTAAATAGTTCACAAACAAAAGAAAAATGATAGACTGTAAAGAACTCTACCTATATCTGCCCTCCAACCATCGATTTGAACTGTCAGATCCTCCATTTCTGTGTGCTTAGTGTTCTTAGCTCTAAAATGGAATTAAGACCATTAGCCTTCCATGACACTGTCCCTCAAGACAAAAAACTATAAAGAACCAACCCCTCATGTTTTAAAGTATATTCAGCTGTACTTTGCAGGAACAGTTTAAAAAGAAACATATATGTAAGTTCTCATTGCTTATCCAGCACAGCATTTTCTCTTTTAATGAGTAGGTCATTCTTTATGCATGAAGTTTGCACAGTTTGCAGTTTTTCAGTTTTGCTTCATCCCCTCACACAGAGACAGAGACAAAAGAGAAAGAGACCTTGATAACTATCATGAAAACCCTGATTGATTTTGTGAAGATGATGGTTAAATATGGAACAATCACACCAGAAGAAGGAGTTTCCTATCTTGGTGAGAATACATGCTTTATACAACTGTTATTAATGGTGTGTTCTTCCTCTACCAAGAGTGATAATTATCTTCTCATCTTCCTTGCTCTTATGAAACCTGTTTCAGATCTGTTCATTGAAAATGCTAAAGCCACACTTCTAAATGATTGATCATTTCCTACAGCAATGTTCAATTCCATACTGCTTTAATATTTCCATCTAATGAAGGAAAGGTAATTTATCAGATATGCATTTAGAGTACTATTACACTTTCACATCTGTGAAACACAATTTATTTAAATGACTTTGTGTCAGGGGAATACAAGGGTTTTCTCTGTTCTATTAAAGTGGATTAGGTACCTGCATTTCCCAAAAATAATCCAGCACTTCATCTCCTTTAACCTGTCACTGTAGGTAGCTGGACTAGAGGGGACCTAATGCTAAGGTTGTCTACCAAGTGAAACTCCTTCCATCTATGAAGAGTGTTACATCTTGGCACAGGAGTAGATTTTGAAACACTCTTTCCTGGATCCATTTTAGAGTCTGTGGCTATGAAGGTTTTATAAAATCGTTACTATTTCCTGAAGAGGGAATTTGGAATGGCCAGGTTTGTGTCTCACACACTTTCCTGGCTTTGACAAACTCTCCTCCATTCAGTGTAGGCAGCTTGTCTAGTTAAACAAGCTGACCTACAGAAGAAGGGCTCATCTGTACAAACTCTACCCAACCCTTTCATTTTTCTGAAGTATTTCTGGTCTGGATTAGTCTGAAAAGTTTTTGTTTGCATCAGGGCAATTTCTCAGCTTCATAAATCAGCTTCTCACAGAGAGAGGACTGGAAATGATCTTTCTACATTGCAGATACTTGATTGATGCTATTGTAACTGTATGGATTGATTATCAATTACTTGCCCACAAAAGATCCATTGAATCATGACTCACATTCAGTGCATGACTGCACCTCCTCTCTAAAGAATTCATGATATATCTGACCAAGGCTATCCCTTTATTTGTTATAAGAAATCTCTTTGAGTTATGGAATATTTGGACAACTTATGCCCCAGTCCAGCTCCTTATTTCTCTGTCTGCCAGTACATTTAAAGAAAGATGCACATTAAGAAATGGTTGATTTTAAGAAAGTGGTTTCAATGTCATTCTGGAAATGAAGATACTATGGCTTGATCAGATATTGCCAAAGTTAATAGGCTAAATTCATCCCTGATGCAAGACCATGCAGGTAATGGATTTACACTAGGAATGCATTTTTCCTGCTAAAATTCGGGGCAGTTGTTCACACTGGCTTTTGCTTGAACAAATAGGTACTGTAACCCTGGAAACAAATTGTCATGATGACATAGTACAGAAGGCAAGGCTTAGGTTAAGAGTTTGAGAGGTCTGATTTAGTATGGATTTAAAGACTATCAACTGATGTATCCAGACTCTTCCTTGCAAATGAGTGATTTATGCACAGATGGATTTTGTGCACCATCAAAGCAACTTACTGTAGTGGAAAAAGCTTTCTCATACATTCTCAGGTTGCTTCTGTGGTGCTCTTTTTTTTAGACCTGCTGTTGAGAAATCGCTTTAAAGCTGACCTTTATTTATTGAGCTAATACTCTCAAATACTGAGGAAGAGCATCCACAGGAGCATGTTAGCTTCTTGCACTATCCTTAAGCATGGCAGCAGTTTCATTGCCACGCTTACTCAACTAAAAGTTCTACAGTCTGTAATAGCTGGATAGGTACTGTGTATCTTGGTGCAGTTTGGATTAGGGGATTGACACACAGCTGTGCTTATTTCTAGCAGATAAAGGAATTAGTATGAATATCTGTCAGAGAGAAAAATCAGTGTAAAAATTTGGCAGCTTTTTGTTGTTTCCTCAGTCTAGAATCAGTGAGCAGATTCTGTGCTACTTGGTGGAAAATACCTACTAGGTCTGTGCAGATGGATTACATCCTCTCTCCATTTTATTACAGTAGGAAACTGCCTAAATTAATTTTCCCCACTCTGTGACTGAAGCCATGCATAAGCTATGCCTCTGAATTATACATTCAAAATAATAAATCATTTACTGAATCGAGTCACAAGGTGCAGCTTCTTTGCCTGTCACAGGGGTGCAGAGACAGTGAATTTGAATGCATATACCAGTAACAGCTGGCTTGGGATTTGGAAACCACAGCATTATGTCACCATCATTGTATCTTACTCCAGGGGAAAGTATTTTGCTGCAGCAGTGGCTGATGTTATTAGGTTTAGCTTTAAGTTACGAAGGGTCTAGCTGCAGTGTGGTGCAAGAAAAACACAGATGCACTTACATGGAAACACTAGGAGTAAGTTTATTTTTAATACATATATTCAATATTATGTAATACATATTTAAAAGCTTTTCATATGCTAAATGTAATCTGTAACAATACAGAAAGCCCAAACCAGCATATTCGTGTATATGAATCAGGAGAAAAATAACATCTACTTTTTACAGTATGTGTTCAGAAATTATAGCTCTGGAAGCATTAAGGAGAGCCTGTAACAAACTGATAGAAAATGTCTGTTCAGCTGAGGTGCTTCTTACTTGATAATTATCCTGCAATGGCAAAATGCCACAATTTTCTATCACTCTTTACTTTCTTAGCTATGACTGCTGAACAGGGAGCAAATTCTTCTGTGGAGTGAAAGCTTCATTGTATGTTTCTAGCCTGTTCAAAGGCTTTTGAAAATCTTTCTAGAAAGACCATCTGCCCTGTGAAGATTGAAAGCTGCTTTAAAATAATTCTTTGCAATTAAAAGAATTGACAAACATTGTTTGGTACAGAAAGCATAAGGTAGTGAATTCTGACACAGGATCTCAGGAGCACAGGTGGCTTGTGAATTAGATCCAACTGTGCTATTAACTTATCCACCTTTGGGTTTGTTGGCAGCATCCAGAAAATGCTGCCCAAACAGCTGCACTCCTCTTGCTTGCCCCTGCCTGCCAGAGGCACAGGCTGCTCTCCCTGAACAGGCTGAGTTTTGGGAAGGGCTTGGGACAGTGACTGAAATGATGTTGCTGTTGGCAAGGGTGCAGTGACAGAGGGGAATGGAAGTGTTGGAACACTTCCACATAGTGACCAGCAGAAAGCAGCAAGAGGCTTTCAGATAAGTTATGAACTGATTCAGCATAAAATACTTCATTATTCATGGCATTCATAACATTTATATTGCATAAATAGCTGATACTGATGCATAAATATCTGATACTCCATCCACAACTGAAAGGACAATATCCTTCACAGTGCTGAGTGCTTCATGAGAAAAAGAACTGCTTGAGCCAATAGCAAAACTCACTTTGATTCCAGTAGAGCACAAGGCATGCATTGCACAGATACTTGTACTGTCTAAGTATTAGTTTGTGAGTAATATCATATTTTTCTTCATTTTCCTTCTATCTGTTGAGTAACATGACAGTGGAGATTCACTCTGATAGCCTTTGCACCAAAGCCATCTATCACAGACCAGACAAATATTAAGGAAAAGCTTCATCCACACCACACAAAGATTTTTTTTGTATGACAAGTGACTTGCCCTGCATATGCCAGGCTATCTAGCTAGTTTTAAAATGAAAGCATATCAGTCCACTACCATCTTGATAAAAGCTCTATTTTTAGTAATTATTGTACAGTAAACTATAGTTTTGTAATAGATTTATTTTTGTGGTCAGCCTAGAAACAGGAACAAATGTTTTTTTGCCAGTTTGTTCAGATACAGTTGTAAATCATCTCCCACTAATAAGACCAAAATAATGAGTGATTTTTAGAACCATTCTAGGAAATATTTGCAATTACAGGCTTGAGGCCATTAAAAAAGTGCTTTCAGAGATGATAGACAAATTCTTAAGATGCACCAGTGTATATATATATATGAATCCTTTTAATATAGTAGATTAATTATATCCTCCTGCTGTGTGCTGCTTACAAGAGTAGATTTGTAGCAAATTTATCCATTGCCACCCCAACCAAGTGAAAGATATGTTGCCCAATAAACTATTACCCTAAAAATGCAGATTAGTTATGTGCACATTGTAGCCTTGTGTGGAATTCTCATTTATTGACTGGCACATGTAGCACAAACTTCTGCAATCAGTACTTCTCTATGTCACAGATATGTCTGTGAGATAGAGAAGTACTGTATCTTCCACAAATAGAGAAAAGAAAGGGGCTAAGGACTGGGAAGAAAATGAAGAACTCTGTAGCTTTGCTCTCTCTGAAGGGGATCCCACTTTTTACCTCCTTGTGGTAAAGCATTTAGACTACTGGAGCCCCAGTGTAGAACACAGCCCACAGCAGACTGGTTGAGGAGCAAACCCCCCCCCTTATTTAGGAGGGAAATAGAGAAATCATACCAGCTGATCAGTGTGCAGTGTTTGAGTCACAGCTGCCTTCTTCCACAGACCAAACCAAAGGCACCTCTCACACCTTCTCCCTTTGGCTCTGACTCACTGTCAGAATGCACACTGTCCCCCGTGACTGAGTAGGAGATTGTGTTAGTTAGAAATGGGCATGAACAGATGTCTCTGTTTACCTTTTCCACCCTCATATCATTTGTTCTTCGTGGACAGCAGGGAAGAAGGCCAAGCCGCAGGACACACGAGCAATGGGAGATGGATTGTTCATGGGGAGCTATTGCCAAGGAATAAGAACACTCATTAGTTTGCTCCTCTCCTAAAGAACAGCTGGGATATTGTTTTACTATAATACTGTCTGGCAGACTGAGGCTGCATGAAAGGGGAAGGAGAAGAGGCAGAAAGTCTCCTATGTTGATTTTTGGCATGTCCCTGCCTCTCCATGCTAAGGAATATGAAATAGCTGTTGTGCCTCTCACATTGATTCTTGGTACCTCTATAGCTCCATTTCTGATAAAGGCAAAGTTCTGTGATTTCCCCATTGCAGGCCAGTGCACAGGACACACAATCTAACCTTTCCATGGGAGAGGAGAACTTGTTTGAATAATGTGGGTAATGCCTGGAGTTCTCATCAGCACAGATGCTGCAGGCCAAAGATTTGATCCTGATATTTATTTAGTTGGCCAAGAACAGGCAGAGAGCCAAGAGTGTGAGGAGGCAAAGTGCAGATCACAGCCCACACTGGCATCATCTTTCCTCTCCTCGCTGTGACCATAAGCTGATGCTCCCTGGTGCAGACTGTGGTTTCAGAGGGTGAGGGAAGGTGCAGCTAAAGCAGAGCCAGAGGCTACAAGTGGAATATGGACAGTGTCATGTGGACCTTTTGTTCATTTTGACCTGGGTGATGAAGGGCACCGACAGCATTTCATGCATAATACCATCATTTTCTTTTTAAAAATCCTTTTTTCCAAAGGTCTCTTTGTTGCTACTGTAAATTTTCTTCATAAACATTAAATTATTTAACAATTTTTTCCCTATATTAATTTTCCTTTTGGCAATCTTCCTTACCCAGTGTTTATCATGTGAACAATGCATACAGCTGCCAGTGGGAGCTATTTCATTTCAGGCAGCTCTTTTCTCTGCTATTTATTTTCTATCTGATGAGCTAAGGTCATAGAGATGCCAGTATACTGTACTATATCTGAAAAGCAGAAATCAGAGACACCTCAGATGGTGAGAGTGGGGTGAATACTGAAGAGCAGCAGTGATTATGTAAAGTATATGTAAATAGTTAAACCCAAGATGAATTTGCATGGAGATAAGGTAAAATGATGTGGGGATAGGAAGTGTGCAAATATCTCAGGCAAGACTGGAATCTAGGAAGTATATTGATTACAGACCCCACTGCACCTTTATAGCTGTTCTTTCTGTAACCTCTTCCATGTCTGTCCCCTGCTACTTCTGCATTTAAACAAACATATGAATGTGGGGTTTTCCCCATTATTGAGATCTTATCTCCTATTTTCCCCCAGTCAGACTCTCACTGCATAGTAAAACAAAGGGGTGGCTGTGGTGTGAAAAGTCTGTGACCTCACAGTTCTTAAGAACCAGGACCACCACACACTACAGGAAACTGGGCATCACCTAAGGGTGACATTGTATGTGAGGGCATAGTATTTTCAGTATCCACAGGTTCTAAATCTTTTCAGATATGTTTTGGGAGAGATCCAAGAGTTTTAATATCACTAATTGCTTTTCCCACTACATTACATGACTATCAAATCATGTGTTCAAGAATCCAAGCAAATACTTTACAGTTCCTTTGCTTATTCCTTTGCTTATCACTATCTACCATTTAAATTTGCAGGTATTTCTTTCAAATATATTGCCTCTTCTTCCATTTCCCTTCACTGCCTCTTCTCTGCTTTCCCAACTGGATGGAAATCTCCATCTCCTCATAGTATCTTATTTTACAGATATATTGCTTGGTTCCTGAAAGTCTAGGTTTTGCATCCTCCCTAGTGGTTGGTGTTTCTAAAGGAGGGAAATGCTTTTATTCTTTCTCACTGTATTTAATAGCTCTACAAGCCCACCTCCCCTTTTCTGAATTCAGTGCTTCTCTGTTGACAGTTGAGCACTGGGACCATAATTTGTGATTTGAGATGATTATGTGGGTGTGGGGTAAAGGAGGTGTCACTGAACATTTAAAACTCCATCCCACTCCTGCAGGAGAGGCAGCTCTGTGCTGCTTCAGCCCCAAACCATCATGCTCGTAAAGGGCACGCTGTGAAAACACATGTGTGCACAGGCCATGGAACAGCTCCAGGATGGGAAAGGATTCACAAAGGCTTGCACCACACAGCTCTAAGAGACCTGCAGTAATGCAAATGAAACGCCTGTAAAATATTAAAAAGATAAATCTGAGAAATAGCCTGTGAGGTAGGGAATTTACTAAGGGTGATAAAAGAGATTTGGTCAGAGCTATGTTTACCTCAAAGCACATCTATTTAACTGTGTTTTACTTTTGGAGTTGCTTTTAACCTGATTGCCAAGTGATACTGTTGCTGTCTGAATTTCAAACCACTCTGACCATCTCACCTGTAATCCCTTTACAAGGGATGCCATGACCTGGGATTTGTCACCTGACATATCACTCCTCACGGCAGCATTAGGCTTCAGACACGCTATCACAACAAATCAGTCAAACAGGAACATTCAGAAAGAAAATGCCCTGTCTTGACATGTCAGGCAGGGAGTTAGAGAGCAGCAGGAGATTTGCAAGGCTGAGACCCATCTGTAATTCCACAATGAAGGGATTTCTCTTGTTTGTCAGAGTTTTAGTAGTTTATGTGACATATGCTTGATACAGCTATAGCTGACCAAAGGTCAAACTCTGCTTTTGGCTACATTGGGGAAAATCCAATGAATATTGACAGTTCTTGGACACGCACTTGTCCAAAGAATTAATCAGATGGGCTCTTCCCATAGAATAGTCCCAAGCAAATGCTGAGATGTCCAGAGATTTTTCATAGATGGAAAATGGCCTTGCAAGCTCTTAAGGATCATCTACTGAAGGAGACAGAAAAGCCTGTGAGAGAATACACAGAGAACTGTGTATTTTAATGCCCGAAATATGTGCATCTCACACAAGCAGTCATCAGCACAAAGCTTTCCAGCTGAAGCAGCTGGAGAATATGAACTCATTAAGTAAACGAATTTTTTAGCTAGCATTAAAAGTGATTTCAGATACCTTGATGATCCCTTTTCTCCTTTAATAAACAGTCTTTTTATGCTGTTTGAAGACAGAACAGCAAAGCAAGTCTTTCTGTGGAAATTTAATTACATAGAATCTCAGCTTCTGTCAATTTGATGAGGATAGAATGAGAAACTCCCTCCCAGGTACAGGACAATTATGAAGGAGAAAAAACCCTTTGCAGGAAAATCTGCAAGAATCTGTCTATTGAGAAAGGTCCATGTCAGACTTCCATCACCAATTCCATTAAATACTCAGATGGATATATTAGTTTCTGCCTCTCTAAGAACAGAGTAATTTATTTTGTAATAGTTATCCATGTAGTATCTTTTCCCATAGATTTAGAGGGTGTTACCACAGTACATTCTCCCAGAGTAAAGATAAAACATCCTGGTTTTATGCAGTTCAGATTTTTGGATGCCCAACTTGAAGGACTTTAGAGTTTCAAAAGTGCTGGAAATTTGCATTTTCAGGTGGAATTGAGATCATCTATCAGTGTGTAGGAACTGGGCCTAAGATGTCTCAGAAATCCTATTCAAAACAGAAGCTCTCCTGCAGCATGAACGCTTCAGTGAGTCATCCCAGATCAAAGAGCAAGTTAGAAAGTGAGGCAAGGCAGAAACCAGATCCTGTGACTCGGGGTGTCTGCTTGGATGATGAGATTATCCTGCTCCGTGGAAAGCTGCCGCCGGGGCAGTGACCTATTTACCAGCGTAGGTCACTTCCATTAGCTCAGTAGTTATTGTCCTGTTGTTTTAATTAGTGCCATTTCAGATAAGTGCCCAGCTCTGTGGAAAGGTCAGTACCTTGCTAAGCTCTTCCTCTGTGCAATTATGTTGCTAAGGAAACGACACCGGAAAAGTAATCAATCCTTGTTAGAGCTGCGCTAGGACAGGCGGTTGCTTAGCTGCTGGGCAGGCACGGCTCACTCGAGAAGGTGATTCACTCCATCCGTGAGCTCAGAGCAAACACTGCTCAGCCCCGGCCTGGCCACACGTGGCAAGTACAAACATGTTTTGAAACAACACCAGCTGTTAACGCATTAATTTGGAAGCGGGGCAAGGGCAATAAATCCTGTTCAGGAAGAACTGGGATTATCTGGCAATATTCTCTCTAGGGTACACATGTAGGCACATCGGACAAGCCCCTCAAACATGGACTTTATCACTCAGGAAATACGGCTGATCATAAATGTTCCATGATCCATGTTGATGTGCCATCCAGCTGGCAAGGTAACCACCACTTCTCCTGTAAAATGTAGTGCCTGTTAAAAGGCCTGTCTTGTAAGTTTGTCCCCATCCTTACTGGCAAAACAAAGCTCTGAAAATGGAACACAGTGGTTATCCTATTCAGTCTGGCTTTAGTGGCAAAGCTCAGGTCATTAGTGGTTAGCATTGCCTTAAGATGCTTCATAGGGCTGGAAAACAATTCTGTACTCATGAAGGAGTGATAGTGAGCTCACATAAAATTGTTACCCAAATCAAAGGACTCAGAGAAACTGTACAATTTCTAATGCTATTTATAGAAGTGAATAAATAATGGAGGAGTATAAATCCCATTGCCTGCAGTAGCACATGCTGTATGTGCATATGTGTACAATTTTCAAACACTACAATCTATCAACAAAACAAAAACTTTTGGAAATATCAGTGTCAGACATTTAAATTTAAAGGTGTATTGGCAGGTTATAAATCTATGTAGTGGTGGAGTCTTTTTGTTTCCTGCTGAAAACCTTACTGCCTAAATGCAGACGTTTTTAAGGAAGAGCATGAAAGGCACTTATGACTCAATGCACTTACATATGTGTAATATTTAAAATTTTAAAATATTTTATTTTTTAAAATAACACGTTTAGGCGTAAAATTAAGCCTAATTTAATAGCTGGATTAAGTTCCATAATCAGTGACATTTTTGCATTTATTAGTGAAGGAGGATAATGTATTTGCTTGAGTTTACAAAAGATTTTTAAGCTCTTAACTGTGTAATCTTATCGTGAAAACTGTATCTCTTGCAACAGAGAAATCCTTACATTGCTGTTGAAATACTAGTATGGTACTGATTCAGGATGAAAAGTAGAATCTTAAAATGAACTGAAAGGGATGTTTAAGTTCTTTTCAATGAGCTTTGGATCAAGTGATCAGTGAGGCATCAATACCACCACTATAATTCTGGCTTGTTTTTTATTTCGCCAGGATGTCTGACCCAGCCTGTAACACAGCCCAGACCTGTTTTGTTTAGGGCATATGGGGGAAGGTCAGAAATCACATTAAAGGGATATGTACCAAATTAGAGTGTTCACAAAAAAACCCGTGATGTGATGTAGAATTGGGAGGGTGCAAACAGGCAGGGTGCCAACAAATACTGCTTACATTTTAATTTTATGTAAATAACAAAATATAGAGGATGCAGACAGACAGGATTATGTGATTATGTGATTTCTGATCAGATGGGAGGCACAATTGCTTATCTGCCACAAAGAGAAATATGCTTGCTAAAAAACTACTTATGTTTCAGTGCTGAGTATCTCTAATGGAAAAAAAATGCTCCCAGCTGATGGATAAAATACTGGCCTTATACAGAAAATATTATTTAAAATATTATTAGCCTTATTATATCTATTCTGCTTCAGTTCCCACATTGCACACTGAATATTTCAGCTGTTTATATAAAAGGAATTTTGACAAATTCCAAAACTAAGTCTCTCAAAAATACCCAGCAACAAGATAGTATGTATGAAATTTTGAGTCCATGTTTAACTGAATCTTTAAAAAGCTAATAAAAGGAAGGAAACTTCTACACCATGTCCATAATATGACTGAGGAAACATGGCAGGTTGAATGGTGATTTGTATTTTGAATATCTACCAAGTGATATCAAAAGGGCTTTTTTTCCCACATAAGCATACAATGTTTGTATATGAAACATCCATCTTTATGAAGAAGTGCTTTTACTTTCAAATTAGATTAATTCAGCCCTGAAATTTGCATAGAAATACATTTTCTAGTCTTCAAGATCTGTATACATGGCCACAAATGTCTAGTTGGTTTTCAGGTAAATGCCTGACTTCAGCAACTTTAGAAAGTATTTGTTTTAATCTCTTCAATTTACATGTTTATTTCATCTAAATATAATTTAAAACCTTTTACTAGACTTTTTCTAATGAAACCATATAAAATCGAGACACACAGGCACTTTGGGATAGTGTTTTACACCAGGATTAAGCATGTATTTCATAGTCTTGTATTTTTTGTGAAGTTAATTAAAGCCTTTCATTGCTTTCATCAGAATAAATTGCTACAGATAGTCATCTGTATTTTGTGACTTACGTGACTGAAATATGGAATATGATGCACACTTTTACTGACTTTATGCATGCTGGCACTATTTGGTACTCTTACTGTCATGATTCAGTTGTTATTTTTTTTAAATAAGATTGATCAATAGTCCATATAGCTATTTGTTCTTTTAGCATTAGCTCTGCATTAACTGTTCAGGGGCAAGGATGAAGGCTGTTCTTTTAGATTTCTACTCACCATTCAGACTGGTGTCGGGGAGAATACAGTATGGATTCTGCATCTTATCCATTGAAGAATAACTGGGGTTTGGTTTTGTTTTGTCTTGATTTCTAGAAAACTTAGATACAATGATAGCTGAGCAGACAAAGAAGAAGCTTGAGAACCCTTCCACTAAAACCAGGACAAAACTAACAGCAGGTACTTACTGTAAAATTTTCTTTCCTGGAATAACATGTTTTTTAACCTTTTCAGTTAAAAGTATGCTAATTGCTTTAGCAGCCAGACTGCTTTTTAAAGCCACAGTCTCTTAAGGACCTGTACCAAGCCACAGCTTCATTGTCTAAGCACACAAGAGAGAGATTTTCACTTAATTGTCCAGTCTTTGAGAAGTATATTCACTCTCTTTTTCTTCGCTGGAGTCCAGACATTACACATACACAAAAGCAAGCTGTACCAGTGCTTTTTAATACTAAAATAATAATGAAAAAGCATTATTTGTCAACTCCAAATGTAGCAAATGCAAATTTCATGGATTTTTTTCCTCCACACAAAATGTGCCTTTGCCTTGCAGTCACCTGTATTCAGCTATTGTTTGCGAGAGCAGAAACAGGCATTCCTCCTTCCAGAGGTCTGGAGGGAGACAGGCTTTGAGACAGGCTCCAGTGAGGCTCTTCCTCAAACAGCAGTCAAAATGCTTTACTTGCCAATACTGTATTGTTGTAATTGAGAAATGCTCCTGGTACATTTGATACCAAATTGTTTGCTTTTGTTATTTCTTTAGACAAGAGTAGTGAAGAAGCAGACAGTACAAAGGAAGAAGCAGCTAAAATGGAAAAAGAATATGAAGTTTCAAAGGATTCTACGAAAAATGAAGGACAAAATGCAGCAGGAAACAGTGAAGAATCCAGAGGTACAGAATATTGCTTTTCCTACTATGTGTGCTCCAAATGATTGGAGTTTTTTCCTCTCTTTGGTATTGATTTTCCATGGTGTTAGCATAAAATATCTTCAATCTATAGTCACTGGGAATCAGCACACAACAGCTTGATTCAGAAGTGTAGTTATCTGCCAAGGTTTAGACATATGACACTACATCCCTTGCTGGGCAGACATTCACAGAATTCATAGACTCTTTTAGAACAATATGAAGTGCAGTTTGATGCAGTAGTGCAGAGAGATTTTGCTTCTTTGCATCTGTGTCTTTTCAGTGAAATCAGATGGCCAGAATATTCAATAATCTGAGTGGGCCCTTTGATTTCTGTAGTTTGTGTTAGAACAAGCTGGTACTCAAAGGCAATGAAGAGTTCTGCAATGTCACAATTTACATTTCCCACTGCCAGATGTTAAAGGTTATCAGTAATTAACCTGTTTTACATAGCTTTGAAAACATTACAGTAAGTTAGTGTCTCCCTAAGCAAATGTAGCACAGTAGTACAGTTATTTTTGTCATGCCTCAGCATGACAAAATTACACTGTGCTGGCTGAAGTCACCTGGGTGCAAATCAGCTGAAAAGAAATCTGCAGGGGACATTGTTCCTCCTTATTGTGCTGAACTCTTGAAGGAGAATGTTTGTTGGTGCAGAAACATTTCAGTGAGTTCTAAGTATCTAGCTTTGTAATCAGTTGGTTAACCAAAATTGCTTCTTTTGCACCAGTGTTGTCCGATGCTTATACTTGTTGGAATGCAGTGTTTTCACTCAGGCTGCTCAGTGATGAATTGCAGAATCAGGACTGCAGTAGATTGTAGCCCATCGGTTCAGCTCTGTGGGCAGTGCAGCCGCTCACAGAGGGAAGGTGACATTTCTTCCAGCAGCTTATTTGTTTCAACATGGAAGAGGAAAATAGCTCAAGATGGCTGTCTGATTTCACAGTAAAGAAAAGTTATCTCAATACCCGTGGGAAGTGATAAATAACACATTTTGCTCATCTCTTGAAGATTTGTCTTTTCAGTTTGGTTCAGGTTATTTTCCTTTATCTTCAGCCCAATAGCTACTTTAATAGAAATTTAAATTGGATCAGTATTTAGTTCTTTGTGTCATCACGCAATGCCCTTGCTCTTTCACAGAATAACTTACTGTAAAGTTACTGCACTCCCAGGTCAAAAATGAGGGTGTAGCTAATACTGTATCCACTTACTAGCAGGAGCAGACATGCATACTTGGCAGTAGTAACCTTCTACACACTAATCACACTAGGTTTTTATTCCTGACAAATATAAGAACATTACATCAATAAAGCTCCAGCCAAGTTAAGAATTCAAAATCCATTAGCTGGAATATTTCCTTAGGGGCCTTATTAGGTAATCCTTGTACTAATTCTGTCCTGTGTGCCTTCTGGTCCAAAAATAGCCATCACTTTAAATTTCAGCTATAACAAGGAGTTATCATGGTAATTTTAATGCATCCTTTTTCTCAGTAAAAATAGTAACTATATTTCAAGTTGTCTTTCCAAAATATCACAATTTAAGGTCTGCTGTACGCTGCTAGTACTACTATATGGAGGAGTTTTGATGCTGAAAGCTCTCAGCCCTAATTAAGTCATTCCTTGCTATCTCAACAGCTTTTTCTTTGCTGAACAATTATGATGATCAAAAAGCTATAGGTTGTTTTTATCCACATATGCAGTTTCTGTGGATGCCACCAGAAGTTATGTATAAAGATCAAAAAAAGCCATGATCCTAAGTTTGTGCATGACTAATCTTGCACAGGCAACACCTGCTAACCATCTGTGGGAATTTTGCCTGACTGAGTTTGACAGCACTCAGGTTTTAAACAGAAACTAAGAATAGTTTTAATCTGCCTTTGCTGTGACCAACTTCGCCCAGTTAAGCAAGCTGCATCAATCATTCATGTAAGTGCTTGATTTCTCTCTCATCCTTTCCTCCAGGGAAATCTGAGGCATATTTGGAAGCAATCAGGAAGAACATAGAATGGCTGAAAAAACACAATAAACAAGGTAACAAAGAAGGTATGAAGTAAAAGGCCTTGACGTTGGGGTGGGCACCATATGCACTAAAAATCAAGTAATTTATATTGTGTTATATGACTTAACATTGTGTTATACCTTAAAGAATAGTAATGTGAAACTGTTCTTGTGTAGATTATAGTGATCATTAGTGGTGTTAAGAGTTAAAAAATACAGGTCATGTAAAAGTTAAGCCAATGATTATAAATAGTGAACTAAGGTAGATTAATGTAAACTGGGTCGAATGGCCACTGGCCACAAAACCCAGAGACTGACCAGCAGAGAGTTAGTCATGTGCTGTCCACACAGTCTTGGTGGCCTGCCTGTCACCACATAGCTGTGTCAGCTTTCTCTAGTGCTTCATTTCTTAGCTTATCATGTTGTGTAATTATGACTTTGTAGATGGGGTAGATGCATTTGAAATGTCTGGACGTGTCTAGAGAAGCTCGGTGCCTCTGGCTAGCTTGCTGCACCAATAGCAGTGAGCCTTGTTCCATAACCAGGAACAGCTGAGATACAAACTTATGTCAGTAGCACTGTAATAGGTTGGATTGCAGCCCAAATCAACTCAAATGACTTGTAGCTCTCACATGCAAAGCTGTGTAGAAGGGAGCAGTGCCTGAAGCAGCTGCACAGGGTTTGCTCACCAGCTGTCCCACCACTTGCCTCCTCCTTGGAGGCAGGGCTACTTGAGAGCTGCCAGCAGGAACAGAACAGCAGCAGGATTTTGTCTTCATTTCTCACAGATCTTTATTTATCCATACCATCTTTTCCCTCAAGTTCTCACATAGAACCAGCCTCCTCTCCCTATTGTCTGCCCTGGCTGTGTGTTCTGCCATCACCCACTCTGGAAGTGAAGGTTCCTGGCCGGGGGATCCATCCCTGGGCTACGGCTGGCGCCTGCTCGCACCAGCCAAGCAGAGAGTGATCTGGGATGAGATTAGCCCTGGGTAATCTATCCATCCTCTCTGTGAGTTGAAGTGTGTATGAATTCCATTTCAGAGATGACTGCATGCCTACAGCCCAACACATTCATTTTTTTGGACAGAAACTGAAATAGGAAAGACTATATTAAAAAAAAATCCTATTTCTTAAATCATATCCACACAATGGCAGCCATGGCAGTTAGCAGCAGGCCTACATATTTGCTCAAGAGTTTGTCTGCCAATTTTAATTAATGGTTCTATTTAGCAAAGTACTCATTATAGTAATTAGATCTCCATCATGTGTGATTATATCTCTGTATCACACATACTGCCTGAGCAGCCCCTTGCTCCTCTTTGTAGTATTCTTTCTTCTGCACTGCTGCAGTCTGAAAATGGCTGTGACTGCAGATCAATAGCATTTTATCTGCCTGTGCATGCAGTAAGATATATATACCTGTGTAGATGGATTTTCATTTGCACTAAAATATCTTTATTGTCTTCTGGCACTGGAAATAGGCCTTAAAGTGAGTTACGACAAAATTAGAATAGTATTCTTACTCTTCTGATACATCTTCTTTAGTGTGCCTTTTCCTACTCCTTATTTTTGTAAAATGCTAATTCAGTTCCCCTGGGATGATGTTAAAAGAAGTACTGTCAGGGTAAGCTTATCTAACCATGAATGCATTGCAGTGTTTCTTCAGTGCAAGATTAGGTGGTGTTGCTGTGCTCATCAATCATTTCTCCACTTCCAGCTGGCACCTGGGGGCTGGCAGAAAAACAATTCTCAAAGTACTTCATGGATTAAAATGGCCAGACATTGCCAGCCCTACTCATGGATTGCTTTACTCACTGAATATCCTTGAAGAGGTTTAGGTTTTCTTCAGGCAAATGTTTGTGGGTCCTTTGTTTTGTATGAATTTCCATAGATATTATTTTATTCAATGACTAATAACCCTGGAAATGTTGATTTGTATTTCTGCAGTTTGGAAGTATCAATTGCCTATTAAGGAGGCTGGTAAGCTTGAATAGGTGGGATGATTTAAAGATAAACACATCAAAAGCCTGGATTTGGGGCTCATTGCCTTTTGTGTCCAAAGTTTGTTTTGCCTGTTTACAACCAACGGGCCTTCAGATCTCCCAGACCTGGCTTGATGCTTGAAACAGCTGCAGAACTGAGCATTGCAAAGAGCATGTGTGGATTGTCCAACAAATACTTAGGTAGTTCAGAGCTTCATAACACTAACAGCAGCCATTTAGAAATGAAAGCCAATCCTATCATTAATTTCAATGGCAAATGGCTTGATCTGAATATGCAGGTAAGGGCTCACTTCATTTACCCAAGCTGTTTCACAGCTCCATGTAATGCTGCAGCTGTTGCAGTGAATCAGCACCCAAAGCTGATTTTTCTAATTACAATAGGTTCTAAATAAGTATTAGAAATTGGCAGTTATCAATTTCTAAAAAAACCAAAACAATTTAAATTGCTGTGAGATATACAAATTAGTCTGAATTGGATAATATCATAATGGTTGTAATCCCATACAGGATGTTTAGTAATTAAACCTTTACATCTCCACATAATAATCTTAGAGTTAGAAAGAGTATTCTAGAAGTAAAATAAGCACAGAGATTTTAATGTGAAAAATGTGGATATTAAATTAATTAAGTATTTGTTCTTCACTCATTTCCATTCCTTGGTATCTTTCACTGAAGACCCTCGTTCTGTCAACATGAATGAAATCTCTCATCCCAATTACGAAATTGCTCAGTACTGTTTGTCCCTATTACTCATACAGGATGGAGACACAAGCAGGTTACATTCTCTTAAGTAATGACAGTAACAGACCAGGCAAGAAATCCTCGCCTCAGTACAGCAAATGGCAAAATTCCTGCTAACTCAAATATGGAGAGGATAGTGCTGCAGGAGTGGGGAGTGTTGAATATCAATTTTCTGTATTACTCATTTGAAATTGCCTTATGCTGTTATAAAAATGATTGCAAGCATCAATTTGTTTCTAAATATCATTGTATTTCTATCCCATTTTGGTCAATTTTTGAAACCTAAAAAGCCACAAATTCATTATTGTCTATTTTGTTAAGAATGCACAGTTTGAAAGAAGGTTCTTCCACATACTGCTGTGTGATGTTATACATTGGACATTGCAAAATCAGTTTTAATGTATTCTGAAGGCCTCATCTGTGGAATAAGTCATTTATACTGGAAAATTCAAAATGTATTCAATTTGTGAAAGATACTAATTCATTTAAGTTAGTATGAACCCTTAAAACATTGATGTTTCTTTTTCTGATTCTAGCAAATTAAGCTTTACATTTATGCAGCTAATTATGAACTGAAACTTTATTGTGTTTATGTGTGAATATACTGAATCTGCTGCCAGAGTCACGACCACACAATAGGTTACCTTTCCATGTTATTTGAAAAATTGCTTTGCAGTAGAATTCTTTCCATGATAATTAGTGATGTTTTCCAGTGTAAGAAAAGTCTGTTTAATGCACATGGTATGAATCAGGCTGCATAGATGCAGGAGGAGTTTTGATGCTGTTGGCAAGGGAGGAAGGATCTTTCAGCACTCTGTTGCAGATTGACAGAGGAAGATTGTCAAAAACTGACACTAACACTGTGTCACAAAGGCTGCTCACTGCAGTAGTTTTCAAACCAGAATATTATGTTCTGTATCAAGGTAAATAATTGTATTATTTTTGATCTATTTTCAGGGAGTTGCTTTTATGAATTTCCACTACAGTGGTAGTAAGTGGGAATTTTACTGGGATTTCAACTGGAAATAGTCGGTTTAATAGTTTATTTTGATTCCATGACAGTTGTCAAAATAATAGGGCACAACAGCTTTTGCTGTGCAGACTAGAACATCAAATCCCTGGACTGGAAAATATTCTTGCTTTACTATTTGACTGCAATCAATCAAGAGCAGGAGATGATTATTCCTCTTGGATAATAAAAGCACCATGGTGTGTAAAAAGACACTGTGCAGCTGTTTTGGGTTTTTTAATGGTTTCACAAGTTGCACTTAGAGAGAATTCGCCTCATGTTTGATAAAGTGCATTGGTTGGATAAACTTTACAATGACATTGTTTCTTAGGTGAAGCAGTATAATGGCAATGACTCATTGTGCAAATGAATTTTTGTTTTTCAGACTATGATCTTTCAAAGCTGAGAGATTTCATTGATCAGCAAGCTGATGCTTATGTGGACAAGGGCATCCTGGACAAGGAAGAGGCGGATGTAATTAAACGCATCTATGGCAGCCTGTAAAAAGTTAGTGACTGCCAAAGCTGTAGAAATCTAGTCTAGTTTCCCCCACTCCTGGCTCAATGACTTATGATCTGTTAATTTGAGGATATCATTAGAAATGCTCTGTTTACATTGTACTGACAACTCTAGACAGAAATGAAGAGCTGTAGTGCTCCATTCACTTTCTGCATACTGTGTTTTCCTACATTCACAAATCAACCCTAAAAACCAAATTCTGACACTGAATTTCTATTTGATAAGGTAAATATTTCTGTAATCCTCTCTTTGATTTATTGTTTGTGTTTCATTTACTTTTGTAGCTAAACCAATAATTTCTGATGGAAATTTCTTTTAATGCTACATTTTTTTGCTTTCACTCAACAAGCTTTCTATAGATGCAACTATGTAAAGGGCATTATAAGAAAATAGTTCATAGTTCTCTAAATAAACTATTTGAAAATAATTTACCTATTAAAGTTTTCATTAATCTTAATATTATTTTATATTCTTTTTTTTTCTGTTTGTTTTAAATACTAACACCTTTTTTTGGATCCTTTTTTATTTCTTTAATGTAGTATTCTGTAACTTGGACTGTAATGTCCTTAGCTAACTGATAAATCTTTGACATTACAATTGCCTTCCATATTACAGAGCTGTATTCTCTTCTTCAGCATGTGTGAACATTCTCTTTGCACCATTTGATGATTGTGCATGCATAATTAGCTGAATTCCTGATGTGAATATCCTGATAGCAAGTGTAAATAGCCATTGCTTTCTCTAAAGAAAAAATAAAAAAGAAAGCAATTCAAGTCATTTTGTATGGAAAGGGAAGTTTGCAACTAGAGATGTTTTTAGGAACATGGGCCCTGGTTTTCAGAAAGATTATTTAAATAATCTATCGCATCTCACTATCTCTGTATATCAAGACTGTGGTCTGATTACTGACCCCTGTTCTGTGCTGAGCAGGATTATCTTGGCAAACTTGTTTCTTTTGGCCTATATATGCTAGCAATAGCCCAGAATTTGGTATTTCCCAAAGAATCAAAAAGAAAAACAAAAAACGTTGTCCTCATTCTTCTTCCTCAACTAACAAAGTTTTGGAGGAATGGTTTATGAGGTCTTTTATATTTAAGTGAATTGATAACTTTATGTGTGAAGAACTGATGAAGCAAGATCAAAGGTAAAGAAACATTTAGAAAGGTAAATTTCAAACAGAGTCCCAGAAGATGTAAGGCCTTAGACCTATCACCTGCAGCAGTCAGTTGAGTAGAGGAACTCCAGGAAAGCCCTGTATTCTTTACTTACAGATTCTTCATTCATAATTGAAGTTATCCCTTCTCTGATTTTTTTTTTTAACTTTTGCTATCTCTAAGATTGATACAGTTAAAAAAATGTTATCTGATGCAGAGGTTGGAATTTGCCTGCCAGTGAATGGAGATACTGACTTAGAGCACTGCCTGCACAGCACAAAGTTCTGTAAGTGTTAAGTCACTCCTTGGGTCATTTCCTTCCTCACAGCTGGAGATTAAAGAGGAGGAGATTTGAGCAGTGTTTCTCAGCCAACTGAAGTAAACTCTGGAATCCCTGCAAAACAATAAATTGTCAACTGAGCATTATTGATAATCAGCATTAAGTGAATGTGATAGCACTGAGGTGTAACAGAATAACTCCTTGCAAACTGATTAAACATCAGCCAGTGAATGTTTTCTAGCATCCACAAAATACATCATCACTGCCTGCTCATACACATCCTGAAGTGAATCACTGAATTGCAGTATCAGTCACTAATGGTAATTTTTTAGATAAAAACTGTATTCAAAAATGTAATCATTGTAAGCTTCCTCTGACAAATTTAGACTAGTTCTAGACCAAGAACTAGTTTCTCTGGTCTTAGAAACTCTATAGAGAAAATAATTAGGAAAAAGAATTAATGTTATTTTGAACCAGTGCATTTGTTCTCATCTAAACCCTCTCATTTATTATTATTTGCTATTGTTCCCAAAGATCCGAATTTCTTTATGTCCCTATAGATCTCAGTTGCATTGTGCAACAGCTTCTGACTTCCTTTCTTATGTGACCACCACATGGGAAAAGCAAACTGTTTCCCAAATCTGGATTTGTGACAGAAATTAGGAGGATGGTAACTAACCATAGACCTTTACAGCTGGGGAAGTGATAGTGACCTAGGGTCTGCACTTGAAAAAACAAAAAAGGACAAACTGTCCTTCCCCAATGACTACTTTTAAAAAGACCCCAAATTTTCTTCATGTGTCAATATGGTGAGTAGTATAAGAATAATTTCAATTTTCATTGGAAGTTAGTTTCTTACTTCATCCTCTCACAAGTCTGGTACTAAAGGGCAGATGTCATCAACTAGTGACCAGTGATTATGAACGGTGTGTGGTGATATTTGTTAACCTCTCAGTTTTGCAAATTTTATCGCTTGAACCTAGTATCAGTGACATAACTTAGGAAAACACAAACCCAACAATGCCTATGACCTGATTGTATTTCAGAGCATGCACATTCTTGGACTTGCTCTGTGCTTACCCTACTGCTGTGCATCCCTGGGGTACACAGGGAGCTAATTGAAGCAGCCTGATGGGTAGCTGAGAACAGAGCAAGCCTCTGACAAACAGATCAGAAATCACAGCTACAGTTGCTCAAAATAATTCACTTTCCATCCTGCCCAAGCCCACTAAACTTGATACTTGAACGCTTCAAATACTGGTTCCATTGCTGGTACACAGAATGAACATCTGTCAGTACATCACACCTTTCAGAACCAGACACTGAAACACAGCCAGCCTGGTGAATCACCCTGCATTCCTGAAGGGCTGTGACTTACTCGAAATAAAATCAAACCCAGTGACGCAAGTTTCAGCCTGCACCACAGATCAGTCCTTATTTTGCAGGGAACACTTGGAGCACATTAGGACTCGTGCACTGCTGTGTGTTTAGCCATAATTAATAAATCATAGTGCTTGCTTTCTTCCTGGTGAGAAAGGTATTTTCAACAACTGCACATCTTTGTTTTAAAACTGACAAAAATCGGTTTCTGTGCTGTTTCTATCTCTGCTGGATCCTTCAGAAATCCTTCACTTCTAAATTATCACTGAAAATGTAATAAGTACAATATATATGGTATTCACCTTTTGAGCTTTTCTAATAGACTATTGTTTCTGATACTGTACTTTATTAAACACTTTACTACAAGCTACATTAGTGTGCTGCTTTTGGCTGGGATAGACTTTATTTTCTCTAATAGCCAATATAGAGCTGTTTTGGATCTGTGCTGGAAACAAACGTGCTGATAACACAGAGGCCTTTTAGTTCCTGCTGAGCAGAGCTCGCACAGAGCCAAGGCCTTTCCTGCTCCTCAGCCCACCCGTGGGGAGGCTGGGAGGGGGCGCAGGCAGGACAGCTGATCCGGCTGGCCCGGGGGATGTCCCAGAGCCCGCGGGGCCACGCCCGGTCTGTAAAGCTGGGGAAGGAGGAGGGAGGGGCGGCGTGTTCAGAGCGACGTTTGGTTTGGTTTGGTTTGGTTTGGTTTGGTTTTGTTTTCCCAAATCCCCCTTACTTACGGTGGAGCCCTGCTCTCTTGGAGATGGCTGAACACCTGCCTGCCCATGGGGAGTGGTGAATGAATGCTTTTCCTTTGCTTTCATGCCCACCTTTTGCACTACTTATTAAACTGGCTTTATCTCGACCTGTGAGTTTTCTCCCTTTCCCCCTTGTGGTGCTCTGCCCCATCCCTGTGCGGGGGGACTGACTGCCTGTGACGGGCTGGGTTGCAGCTGGGGTTAAAGCACAAGAAGCAGTGCAGGGCTGCTGTTGTGTGCCAAAGAGAATGCATCTTTTCTATGTGCTGCCCAGCTGTTTGAGGCTGTCGGGCACCACGGAGCACAGCACTTCACTGCCGTGCAGGAAGGGGTGGGGTGCCACTGGGGTGCCCTTCTGAGGTGACATGCGGCTACAGCACCTGGTGGCTGACATAGCTGGATTCACAGGGCTTTCGTAGCCTCCAGCCACATTGCAACCGAGTCCCAAATGAAAATTTTTTTACCACTTATGTCCCACATATTTCACTAGAAAATACCCTTGTTCAAGCCTGCCCATGTTTTGACTATTCAAACTTTGTCTGAAGAAATATGTAAAAACAAAACTTGAAACATGCAGGTTCCTCAACACAAAATAGCTGCAAAACATGAAATTTTATCTGCTTCACTTCAGCCAGACATTGCCCTGTTCCAGCCCTAGGCCACACCTTGCAGGATTGGTAAAAATATATAAAGAAAAAATGAAACAAGTGTATGAAGAATAAAAGCAGAGTGGGGAGCAAAATATACATGGTAATAAATAAAAATACATAAAATATACAGGAAAATATGCCACTTTGCTAAGTAATAATGTTAATATGTGAATCAAGACATTAAAACATTAGTTCAGAGCTTTAAGAACACTTTGAGGAGTAGAAAAGCCCCACCTTGACTCACTGTGCGTGCATTACAGACAATTGGCGGCACTGTTTGCTCTCACCTGCTCAGTTGTGCCGGGCAGAGCAGGCCCGGGGTGCCCGGGGTGCCTCAGGGCCCTGCGTGTGGCACCCGCAGCGGTGATGGGGCCTCTCGGCAGAGAAGGGCTGCACGGAGCTGGCGGAGGCACAGCAAGGCAGCTCCCAGAAGCGTTTTACCTGCCCGTGAAACCCAGGCAGCAGGTCTCTGGATTTGCCCTAGGGATTGTGATGCACTACAGCTACCTATCTAATCTATCTGAAAACCAGGAACAGGCATTAATTAAACGCAGGAAATGCAGCTCTTTGCCCCCAGGGGCTGCCAGGACAGAGAATGTGTTCCCTGGTGCTCTGGCCACAGCCACGCTGCCCACAGGCGAGGAGCCCCAGCCCGCCCGGGCCCTCAGGGCTCAGCTGTGCCAGAGGCTCCTCAGAGCCCCAGCACCACACACTGGGCACGGGCACGGACAACACCCGGCCCCAGGGCAGGGCGCAGTGGCTGTGGCAGACTGCTGAACACAGCAGGAAGAGCCAGAGAAGATGGAGTGGAAGACTCAACGCCTTTCTGCCTGGCCCTGAGCCCTTGGGCACCACAAGGAAATGTCTGTTGTGGCAGGAGAGGAGCAGGGACCTGCTCTGGGACAGCGGTGGCAAGGTAGGGCTCTGGCAGGTGGCCTTTGTGTTGGGCAGTGGTGGCTCTCAGTCCTCCTGCAGGAGGATCCTTGTGTGGCACAGGTGGCTTGGCTGTCTCTGTGGTTTTACACTGAGTGCTGGTTGTGTGTGGCTGTGGAAGGGTGTCCAGCCAGGAGAGGTTCCAGGGACTGTCAGGTTTTACAGAGTGTCACATTGTGTGGCTGTGGAGGGGTGTCCAGCCAGGAGAGGTTCCAGGGACTGTCAGGTTTCACAGAGCCACATTGTGTGGCTGTGGGGAGGTTCTGTGGGTTCTTAGGGGCTGGTACCTGCATATTATCATATATTATCTGCAGTCTGAGGGGATGGGTGTGCAGCCATGGGCTCTGCTGTGTTCAGGCTGCCAGAGCTGCTTCCTCCCTTGTGCATGGCAGCTTTGTGTCAGGGAAAAAGGTGCAAATGCTGTTTGTCCTGCAGCCCACAGGCACAGTCCTGCTCTTGGAAAGGCCCGATGGAACTGTGGCTTCCCAGAGGATGTGCAGCCCAGTCTGGGAGGCAGGAGTGCAGTGCTCCTGTGCCAGGGAGCTGCTCTGACCTGCTCAGCAGAGTCCCGGGCCTGGCTGTGCTGGAGCACTGCGGGTATCACAACCAGGTACAAATACAGGTCTTCAGTAGAAAAGGATTACATTTTATCTGTGGAATAATAAAATATAACTGGGCTTGAAGCTAGGCTTGCCTTTGGAAAAGTAGTTCATTAAATGCAAAAGAAGTTATAACCACATAAGAAATAGATACAATCCCAATTTAAGAAAGATACAAGGCCTAAAACTAATTCACTGGTCTCTTCAAGAAAAATCAGAACTTCCTTTTCTCCACTAAGCTTTTTCTGTTCTTGTTAATTTGTGTGCTACTGCAGACCTTCTCTTTAGGACAAGCTGGAATTGATTTGAATGAGCCTGCTGGCTCTGAGTTCCTGCCAGCTCTAGGGAAGTACCAATTCCTGCTGAGCTTTGATTTTTTACTTCTGGTTTTAGTAAATTAATGAAACTTTCCATATTGTTCCCCTCTTAACATACTACAGAAAGATTTTGTTTCAAGGGAGTGATACTGATGAGCTAAAAGACAGGAAACTGCATCTGTTGCAGTGGGGATCCAGCAAATCTTTAATGACCAGAGTTTTGTGAAGTTTACAGAATACTTGAGGAAAAATATAGGATATTTAACAAGAAGTTGCTAATACCCTAACTTCAGAGCAACAGAGATTGCAGGCTGCACTCTGCCCCCCTGAGCTCAGATGGGGTCCACTTGCAGACCAGAATACTGGCACCTCTTCTCAGAACAGGGAAGGCTTGCCAATGTGCCTCTTATTCATCCTAACAGACTGCACAACTAGGGCAGATAGCTCTTGCAGGTCTCACTTAGTAGGGTGAGTTATATGGAAAGGGTAAAAACATTATTTACCCTGAAATTAGTATCTAATAGCTAGGCAAAAAACAGGCTAGAACCAGGCTGACTTCATTATGAAGACACACAACAATATTTTTTGTATTTTATTAAATTAAAACCACACAAAATTTAACTGCACACAAGAACACACACATCTGATATTCCAATGTCATATCTCACAAAAAAAAAAACCTCTTGCATAACTCATCCTTTTATAAGTAGAAATCCAATATGCAACAGTTCTTTAACCGAAAAGGCTTTAACTAATCAAAACAAGCTGAATTCCCCTTTCTAGGAATACATCATAACCACACACAGACACACACAAGGTTCACAGGCAAGTTCTGCAGCCCTGAAGTAGACAAAACTTTCACAGCAAACTTGCCTATGTTTGCAGAGTAAGTCAATTTCTATTATTTTCATTGTTTGTCATTTACAAGCAAACTTATTTAATATTTTTAAATACTTAAAACAAATGTCACTTTAACAAGTATTTACAAAATCTTTACTAAAGATCAACATCCTGCATAAAGGTGACCTCAGGGATATATAGTTGCTACCATGCTACAGTTTGCACAGAAGGGGTAAAAAGGCCATTGCTAGTTTTGGAAGGCTTAAACCTTTTATTGATATAGCATAAGGACATTAACCTATGGAAGGCAGAAGAGGTCATAATTTCAGTGCAATTACCCATTCATGACTTCTTTTAAGTACATCAAGAGGATGAGTCCAAAAGACTTGGGTTTTGAATTATTGACTGTTAAGTTCTGTAAGAACTGATTTCATGGAAAGTTTTCAGGCCATCACGTCTGTCTTCTACTGGTGATACGAAGAAGTTGCATAGGGACCTTCCTCATTCTCCTCATCTCTAAAAAGAAAATGATCAGAGTCATCAGCTCAGGAGCATACCATGTCTCAACAGTAAAACTGTAATGAAACTGCAGGTGGCCAGTTCTCCTAGTGCATCAAAATAGGAAATGCCAGCCTTGCCTAACAGGGATAGAACACTGTAATTACACAACTCTGGAGTTCCTGAGATGTCGAGAACATAATGCTGAAATCAAGTAAAGCTGTGTAAGTTCAACATCAGAATGTATTTTAAAAAGTATTCCTGATCAAATCAGTAAGAAAAACTGAAAGGATAACAAGGCAGAGGGCATGCTGGAGTTTCTGCGCTGTTGCTTTTAATTTCTTCTTTTAAAAAAGTAAAGCTTAGTTAGAGTTTTGTTTCAACATTTTGAATGGCAGGAGGGACAGAGAGCAAAGGAAGCAAGAACAGGAGCAGTCCATGGGTGGATCTGTGTCCTGATACTGCAAGGCTGCTCCTGATGAATACTTCCCTTGCATCAATCCCCATTGAGACTGATTACTTGGATTTTTTTAGGAAAAAGCAACTGCTCCCAAGTGCTATTGTTAATATAATAACTGGATAAAGCAAAGTAATGTTGCTTTTAAAACATCCTCAGAAAAATCAGCCTGCCTGCTGTTTACCTGACAAAATTCCCTTTAAAAAAAGGGGGTTATGTAAACTTATTGCAGTGCAGCATCCAGTACTAAACCAAGGATGCCAAGTTCCCCAAAGGTCATTGCTTTGTACTGCTGTAGCTTCAAAGTTTTGTTCCTGAGAGTCCAAGCTTAAAGCTGCTGCCAAGTTCAGTGTTTTGGTAAGAACAGAAGGACTTTACAGCTGCTACACTGTGAAAGGATTACTTTTCATACTGTGAGTACCTTCATACAAAGGTACAGTTATCCAAATAATCTAATAGTGGTATAAGATAAAAAGTAAACATTTCAATATCAAAACCATGAAGACTCTTCCCTAATAAACATAATTATTTATCTACAATTTAAATTTCATATAACCCCCCAAAACAGAACTGAAGAACCCTACAAACTAACCAAACAGCAGAGTAATTTGCACTTGTCTTCCCAGCAAAATTATCATCTTAAGCCAAAGGCATAATATGTCTTTTGTCTTAAAATAATCATGCCAAAAAAAAAAACCTCAAAAAAAAAAAAAAAAACTTTGGGATGAAACTGGTTGTTATTGCAGGGATGTGTGGTTCCAGTAGTACTGAGAAAAAGACCTTCCTTCTAATCAAAGGCTGCTAGAATCAGATTTTCAGTTATTCTTCTTGAAAACCTTATAGGAATACCATCCGTCCTGACATGGCAACAGCCAAACACTGGACTGAAATGAGTTAATTATGGGTGAATATAGACAACTGAAGGGCTGAAATAATGATGTTATATTAGCAGGTCTTCAGACATGCAAGTACCAAAACCACTGTCGAGGTAGTTTGTCCCCAGGTCCCCTGTGCAAGGAGCACTCGGATACGGTGGCAGCTGGCAGCAGAGGGCAGAAGGCAGCACGGGGTTAGGGCCAGCTTTGAGGGGCTTCTCTACAGCCCAGGGACAGAAGAACTAGGAAGCAGCTCGTGATGCTGGAACTGAAGCAAGGCAGTGACCACTGTAATGTGCAAAGCACATTTCTGACCAAGGCTTGGAACTGCTCAGCAAGAACAGTTCTGCCCCAGGCTGCGGGGCCAGGCTCTGGGAGGTCTGCAACACCACCCCAAACCCAAATAATAATCATGTAGATCTTAGAACCATACAGAGCAAGTACAAGTGTGTTCTGATGGCTTAAAAACAAGCTGAGCTTTATATAAAATAAAATGATATAGTAGTAGCTCTGGTCTGTGACCCACAAGCACCACCGTGGCAATGTGTGTATGTTTAATGACCAAACAATTTACTTCACTTTTAAGATGCTTAAAATAGTAAAGTGGTAAGTCACAGCAACATTGTCCTTCAGGGGCTGGAAAAGGAACAGCACAGCATTACAACAGCCTGCAGTGCTGTCTCCTCCCGTTTGCTGCTGCCACTTTGCCCAGTGGGTTACAGGAACTGAAAGAAGTCTCCTGCAAGCTGTGGTGTGCATCAGGCCACAAATAACCACTTCTGTAAAAGCAAGGACACCTGACTGGGAGCAAGTACACTCAAATGCTTGGATGCTTCTAGAATGCACAATTAAACAAGGCAGCAATCTGAGCTGTTAATTTTGGGATGTCTGAAAGGATTCTCCACAGACAGCCTCCTTTATTGAGGCATCTCTTTTCTCAGCTAATAGTCAACAAGGGTGAAAAAATACTGGGCAAATGATCTCATTTAGTTACAAGTTTTGAAGGCTTCAAGACCATACTCTTTCCTAGGTTCAGGTCAAGGCAAGTGAGCAGATGACAGTACAAGGTTCTCTTCCTGTGCTGACACCAGTTACATTGGCTTGAGTCACCGCCACTGATTAGAGAGGCTCTGTTCCATTACAAAGTTTTCAAAATTAGATGCTCCAAGGCAAATGCAGAAAGATGTGGCCTGTTCCAGAAGCACAGTATATGGTTGAAGTCCATCTTAAGGACTCTATAAAGTGCTTGCATTCGACATCTGGTGTTCAACTATGTCATATTCAACTATCTGATACAAAAAGCATCACTGAAGTAATTTTCAGTTTCGGTGTAACAATGTTTTGGGGCAGGTGAAGCACCACTATATTTTCTCAAACTATCATAATCCCTTTTATTCCATGTGTGGATAAAACTAATAATGAGTATTCTTCCCTAATATACAAATACATGAGTTAACAACATATGCTACAGACAACTGTATTAATCCTTCTGCATTTCTTTTGCTCTACTATAAAAACATTGCTCAAAACAAAAAGGCTTTATTGCCTTGAGCTGCATCTTGGGTGACTATGCATGATTAATGATTCATTAACTCATGACTTCTTGCTCAATTAAACTCTAGTAAAAGTACTATTGCATCTAGACCTAGCCATGTGCTTATATAAACTCTAATAGTGAAAGACAGCTGGCACAGAGTGGATCACATTCTGCAACCTTTTATGCTCATCTGCTTGCACAGCTATTATAGTTTACTATCTAGTCTAAATCTGCATCTATGTGCTCCCCAATTTTTCTACCTAAACTTTATTCATTTAAGAGCACTTAAGGGAGTGACTCCAAGAGTTCTGATTAAACAGTATAATTCACTCTAAGCTGCCTTTGTAGGACAGGGCAGTTTCTGACCATGAAACTTCCATGTGTGGTTTAATCCAAATCAGTGCATGTGTGCACATGCATTCTTGGCAATTTAAAGGAGGCTAAAGTAAAGAGCAATTTAGTAGATGAAGTTCTCACCATCTGTCAAATCAGGCTTATGGTATGGTGAGAAGTTATGGCTCTTTAAGTTCAGGAACTGATAGTCTGCCTCTGCTTGCAGTTTTGTGAGTTCCAATGTCCCTTTTGGCAGCAGTGCATCAGCTCCAGGTGCTCCTTTGTTATCCTCAAGCAGGCATGGAAGCACTCAGCAGTGTTGGCACATCAAATTCTAAACAGGCCTTGACAAGGCAACCTGAATACAGGCCAGAGCAGCTGGAAACAGCACTCTTAATTTCATAAATGGTTTTCACCCTAAGAATAGAAAACTTATTCATGAGGCTGGTTTATTAACATGGCTGTCCAATTTCCAAAGGCTTCCTGCTCCAAGCAAGGGACACAAAAGGACTGGGCAGGAAGGAGAACAGGTGCCTTCTAGAGAGCTGCTGGAGCACAGAAAGGAATGTTGCCACCTTCCAGTCTGGACCCAGATATACCATCAATGGTACATAGCTGAAAAGTATTTCCAAGGTTTTTGGCAATGGTGTCTCTCTACTCCTGTTCTCTGCAGAGTGAATATTGACATTGGTCCTTTGCCCCTGCCAGACTGTAAAGGGGTCTGTCCCTCCCAGCTGTGTTGGAGAGCACAAGGCAAGGATGGCTTTTGTGAGCCACAGCTGAAAGCCAGGGGCAGTGATGTAGAAGGGAACATTATGAAGACTATCAGATGCACAGAAAGCTATTTATCTTCAGAAGCTTTGGGCAACATCCTGCTCAGCAGAGTGCCTGAAGCTCTGGAACTGCTCAGCAAGTTCCAGAGGAAAATAACTCCTCCTCCTGTATACATTATTTCTTGGGAGATGACTTGGTACCAGGTCCCCATTTCCTGATTTGTAACTGAAGCAGTACAGGAAATGGGTATTAGTGGCAGCAGTGTACCATTTGTGCACTATTTTGTGTACTATTTTGTACAGTTCCACTGTATTGGCTCTGTTCATGGTGCAGCAAGGTCTAAGTGAATTTCTTCTTTAAATTAGTATGTTATTTTGTTGAAGGGATGTTAAAATAATTGCCTTCCTCTGGCAGGGGCTGTGGTTTCCTGTTATGCAGTTTAACTGCTGGGTCAACACCTACTCTAATCTGTGGTAGGTGCATACATCTAATGATCTGAAAGTCAGCAGCAGCACATTTTGATAGGTGCTCTACATTGCTTCAGATATAACAATGGAAGTGGATGAGTTTGCACAGAGAAGGTTCTGATTCCAACAGCTATTTTCCTTTCATGCAACCAATTCAAAAGAAAGTAACCGACAAGTGTGATAACAAGATGTGAAAGCATTCCAGCCTTCCCTCAGACTCTAAACCAGTGTCCTGGCAATGGAGAGTTGTATATGGGGATATTTCTCCAAAGGAGGCTTGTTCAATAGCTAAATACAATACACTGTTCTCCTTCAAATTTTTGTCTGCTGAACAAAGTTTTAGAGTTGCTGAAATAATTTCTTAGTTTAAAGAAATTATGCAATTTGACACTCAATAAATTTGGCCCTGAAAGGTTACCTTCTGCTTGCCCTCAGAATGAGAGTATGTGAAATGAACCAAGATGGTAGATGAAGTTTTGCAAAAGCAAAGCATGCATCTAAAGGCATAACTTCTCTCCAGGTCTCTGGTAAGAGAAGCAGTACCAGTCCCCTGCAGTCATACCTTTTATTGTGAGAAGGATCAACTCAGCATCCCCCACTGAGGGGATTTCTGCAGGGAACAAACAGGCAGGCAGCCAGCCCAACAGACTGACTGTGAACAAACTGAGGAAGCTTGTCCCAAGGACATGGAAAACAAACACTGCTGAAGTCCACTCCTGTTCTGTTCTAGCCTACTCTACATAGCACACCCACATATGTGAGGGGATATGTGCCACTATTGTGGCACAGAGGTCAGAAAGTCCTGAGTAAATATGTGAGAGCTCCTGGCTGTGGAAATACTGAAAAAAAGATGAAGTCTGCATAGGTGGATCCATAAAGGGAGGAACTGCATAGGGAAAGGAGATAGGAAAACTTAACTGAAACTGCATCATGGAGAATATTTACACAATGAAGCAATTTGGGACAGAAGAAAAATAGAATCATCCCCTGCTGTACACAAGCAGCTTCCTCATAGGCCTTTGCTTAGCACTCTACCAAAAACTATGTTTTTGCTTACATAGTTGCCTACTTACACAGCAAGACATCCTGGAGAATCCTGGCCTTCTGGCTTTTATGAAATAGTATTTGTATTCTCTAAACAATCTGTTGTGAGGCAGCCTTTCTAACTGCCATAGCAAGGCACCTGCTAATGCTGTGCTCTGAATATATCTGGTGCATGAGGATAGCAGGCACTTGCTGTTGACAAATAAAAACCACAGATGCTGTCTGAGACCCCATAAAGAGGGGTCAGCTTAGAAACAACGCCTTCAGGGTGAGATTAAGTTGCTTAACACCAAAAGTGGCATTTACCTGACACTGTCATCTTTTAGTTTTCTGGCTGCTTGTTTGGATAACTTAATCTGCAAGTCCAATCTCTGTAGGAAATCTTTGGCAGATAATTCTTCTGGTGCAGTGGGCTGATTGTCAGGCTCTTGAGGACTGGGAGAAGAACTACTTTCTTCCTGAACTGCCACTAGTCCTTCATCACAGGAAGGGGAGCTGTCAACAGCTTCATTCTCAGGAGACTCCAGTGAATTAAGTCCATTAAACAGTAATGGTTTCTCTGATATAACTGGAATATTCAGGGTTTTCCTCAGAAATATACAGTCATTAGTGAACAGTTTATTTGCCCTCTTTATTTGTTCCATCTGAAAAAGACAGAAAAAATGTAAGTTATTAGGTTTTGGCAAAGTATAAAGCGCTAACTTTCTGAAGCAGTATACAACCTTTAGTTAAAATAAATCTATACTTTCTTCACAGGAGCAATTATTTCAGGAAAGAATTTGTTTGCATTCAGAGTGATTTCAGAGTGCATGTTTCAGCCTTGCTAACATCCTAGCTTTATATGCACTTGAGTCCACAATACTGCTTTTTCCAAAGTCTAGCCCTACCTAAAGATGCTTTCATTGAACAGCCTTGCAGTCTCTATGCAGGCTCACAGGAACAGCCTGCCAAAGAACAAAAATTCTATCACAAAAGTACTGTTGATTTGGATTTATATTAGAATAAGGCTCAGAACTGCTAGCAGCTCCTGTAGGTGAACTCTCTGGTAAAAATGATGCAGAATCTAAACAAGGGGGATAAAGGCACTGTGAGGATTCAACCTGTTGATGCAGATAGCTAAAATGGTGAAATGCTTAGATTTAATAATCCCATTTTAAAAATGAAGAGCTAATATCCAGTGTCACAAGTAAGAGAAGATCACTACTCTTTCAGCTCCTAAAGCTTGGAAACCATTTTTAGTAAGGCTCAAAGAGTATAAGGGTCCAAGTTCTCTCCCAAGCTGAGCATCCTTATGAAGAGCATAAAGGAAGCTTTACCTAACTCAGTCATGAGACTTCTAATGGCCCCAGTGTAAATGTCAATTGGTAAAATATCTAGAGGTTGTCTGTCTTGATGGGTATAAAAAAAGTTTAAAATACTAGCTGGAGCTTTTCTGTAAAAATACAATACAGAAGCTGAAAACTGAGATCCTACTGCAGGGGAGTTGGAAGGTGATGCTTCAGTAGCTGATAAATAATGCACTGCACTGCTATTCTCTCTCCTATTTCATTGTAACTCTACCTCTGGTTGTTTCTTCCTAAAATGCCAGTTCATAGCATTGGAAGTCTGTACCTCTGCACTGAGCAATAATGAAAAGGGAAGTACTTGATTCTAAAAAGAACATCCCTCAGCCCTGAGCAGGTTACTTTGTATGTGCAACTCCTACAACAGTGTGACTCTGTACATTCAGAGGTGTACAGAGTGCAGGATTTAACAAGAGTTTTCTTCTTTTAGTCCTAGAAAGACTGAAGTAATGCCTGTTAGCTACAAATCTATCATAGTGAAAGAGCAAAAGCTTCAGCACATGCTTAATATTTTAACTGAAGTTGTAAACTGGTGCTGAACTAATTAATCAAAACTCCTTCTACTGACAATGAAATATAGTCCTCATCCTTCTCCCCTCCTAAGGGATACAGCACTTGCATTGAACCATAAATTGGCTGAACCATAAACATGAATTCCCAGTGTTAATTTACTCAAAAGGAAAATACAACAAATGCAAGTTGTAAAGATTAATAGACAGTATCCAGGGGAGGGGTGAAAGGCAGAGGATGAGGCCAAACAAACCCCACTGATCTCTCTCCCCCAGTGTGGTATTTTTATCTATCTTGAACTCTCTCTGCCAAGTCATGCAAAGGCAGGCACTGGACAGGATGTCTCTGGCTACAAAGCAACTCCCAGTGAGGAAAACCGCAGGGGAAACTTCTAAAACCAGCAATACTGGAGGCAATGGCAGCCAAAGATAATTCTAATGTTTCCATTACAACTCTCACTTCCAGCCAAGAATACACGATGCAGTAAACAAACAGAAGGACTCTTTAGGGGAAGTCAGTCCTTGTCATTGTGTGAACACACAACACAGTCTGCATTTTGCTAAAAGCAAACATGTTTGCATACATTCCTACCCTGGGCTGAAACCCATTAAAACAGAAACACACAATGGCTGATTTCGCTTAATTTGTCATTGCTCTGAGGGGCATTTCACGTCAGTTTAACCCCTCTCAACTGCAGTCTATAATGATGCAGCTCTGGCTTCTCAAGCAGAACACTTATTAAATCAAATAACCAATGAGAAGTTGGGGAAAAGCCCCAACATACGTATTTTACATCATTAGCACAGCAAAAGCTTATCAAACTCATATTAGAAACAAAGTTTATAGTTCACAACCTAGAACTGTTTGTACAGATTTGATTCACAACTTCACTTTAGCTGAAAGGGAGTGGTAAATTTCTTAGAAATGCCTCTTTTTTCTAGGAAAGTACTATTTTAGTGATTTGTTTGTATTTTTCACTTATTGGAGTGGGCAAACACACTTCTGAAGAACATGGCTAAAACATTTAGGCCAGAGACTTTGTATGGGAAGTCCTGCAAAAAAACAAGCAAAAAAAAAATCTAACATCCAGTGAGCTGCTCTGCCCTCTTAGTAAGCAAAAGTTCACTTTAATGTGGACCAGTGTAATTAACCCTGCTGCCAACAAGAACCAGTCAGAAGTGGTAATCTTCCAAAAGAGAAGAGAAATAGACTTTGAACCCTTTTCACAATGACGGCTGAATGTTGTTGAAGGCTTTAGTAGATCTTGCAGACCAAGGGAAGGAAAAGAAGTGACTCCAGTCAGAACCTAATGGTTTGGGACTACATTGTAGCTCTTCTAGAAAGAGCCCAACTGGAAGATGCTGTTTGCAGCTGATGTCAAAGTGGCACTGACTGTACCAGTGCCACACTCATCAGCTGCTCAGCCTTGAACAACCTTCTGTGTTGGGACTACTGAAGCTGCACATCGGAATATGGGCCCTACATAAGTGGGAATGAGGCAGGGTAGGTGAGTTCTGCTCCTTCTGGAACGGTGGTAGAAGGGCTTGCTGGTAGACTTTATTGGACTCTGCATGTCTTAGGCTGGCATAAACCTTTCAGCACTTTTACAGAAATAAACTTGCTTTCCCCCTAGAAAGTGAGCAGAAAAGTAGCAACACTTTCAAATCAGTGGTACATGTGCCTCACCTCTGGGCTGGTAGGCAGATCACAACAAAAGAATGTGTAGCCCTGAAGCTACTGGAAAAAAAATTCTTTCTTCTTGTCACAGCCTATGTGTCAAGCTCAAAATAATGCTTCTTTTCAGGATAAGTTTAACTGCAGTGATTTTCTTTTTTAACCTGAGGTGAGAGTAGTGGTGAACAGCAGCGTGAGTAGAGGTTCATTGGGCGGGAGCAGGCGCACAGCCCATGTCAGTCCCGGGCAGTGCCAGCTCCAGCCCTTTGCCACCAGCGCTGCGTGCTGACCCCTCCGGGCAGGCCGTAACTTCTGATGTCAGCATTTTAAATACTGAAACTAAAACTAACACCGTATCCACAGCGTTTCCTGCCCACTATGGGACAACTTCTTGCAGTCATCTCGCGGCTCGGGGCCCAACACCTGTCCCCGCTGTCCGGGGCATTGCCGGCTGTGGAGGCGGTGCCTGCCCACGGCAGCTGTGGTGCCCCATCCCTGCAGGTGTTCAAAGCCAGGCTGGATGGAGCTCTGAGCAACCTGGTCTAGCGGAAGGTGTCCCTGCCCCACGGCAGGGGGTTTGGAACTGGATGATCTTTAAGGTCTCTTCCAACCCAGGCCAGTCTCCAGCTCTAAGCGCCGCTCCCGGCCCCGCCGGCGGTGCTCCCTTACCGTAACGCCGTACTTGAGGGCGATGCCCTGCAGCGTGTCCCCGGCGCTCAGCCGGTGCTCCACGTAGCGCTCGGCCAGCGGCGCGGCCACGCTCGCCGTGCTGCCGTACGAGCGGGCCTTGGTGCGGGCGAGCCGCTGCGACAGCTCGGCCTCCGACTCGGGCCCGCCCGGCGGCTCCTGGCGCAGCGCCTCGGCCATGCTCCCGCCCGGTCAGCGCCCGCGGCCCCGCGCC